>JAWPHD010007930.1:0-115000 GCA_037043455.1 Cyrtodaria siliqua
ACACTTGCTAATGTGAATTAAAGGAAGATGGGATTTTTTTTTTTGGACTTAATTAAAAAATTGGATATTAATGAAAAACTGCATTTGTGTGTTCTGTAAGTGACTTATTTATGTAAATAAATATGTTAATTTTAATTGTGTGGGGCTGGTTTTGCTTCCTTTCTTGTAACATTTTACTCGTAACAGAAATTGGGGGCTCGTCCGGGAGAGAAACATTTTCGGTGCTTTAATCATTTATACATTGCTCCTGCTTATCTAAGAGACACATTTACTCTAACTTCAAATGTACATATGCGAAATTTAAGATCATCCTCAGATCAACAACTATATTCCCCTAGACCCAATATCGAGTTTTTCAGAAAATCGTTTGTCTGTTCCGGGTCTAAAGTGCGGAACTCACTTCCTTACCACATAAAAAATGCTCAATCTGTTAATCATTTCAAAACATTGTATTTACATTAACCAACCATCATATTAGTAAATCTTGCAACTCTATTTGAAAATGTTTCAGTTACTGAATAGTTAATATACTAAAAATCATTTTAAATGTATATTCCATTTCTTTTGTAAATAACGTTATATGAATATTGTTGAGGGCCTCATGAAAGATTGGCTTTTTCAAATAAATGAGTTCTCTCGGTAAATAGAGACTTTATTATTATTATTATTATTATTATGATTATCCTATATAAACCTATCGTTGGCTTCCATTATATCGATTACTGACACCAGTAACACCAGAGTAGTTCACAGTCCAATATTACCCAATATCACCAACAGTAACACCAGAGCATAGAATACCTCCACAGTCCAATATTACCCAATATCACCAACACCAGAGCAAAGAATACGAAAGAACAACGTCTCCTGTCCAGAATTATCTAACGTCGCCAACAGTAACACCAGAGCATAGAATACGTCCCCAGTCCAATTACCCAGTATCACCAACAGTACCTTAAGAAAATGGCTAACAATATAATTGGATTAACTTTTTCATTACTGAATGGACAGTTTTAATCGCTCTAATGCCATTGACAACAGTTTTTTGATAAAGAAATTGTTTCTTAAGACTGGATCAAAGGCGTAATACGCCCTATATACAAGGGAGATTCAATACAAATGTCCATTAAATTAACAGGCTTATTACGCTAAATATTAATTCCATGCAGCGTTTATACATTTACGAGTACTGAAGAAAAAAAAAAGAACCCTATGACTTCTACACACAGGTATTCATATGGAAGCTTTAATGTACCCCCAGATGATGTGATCATTATTAGACCATTCTATAATATGTGTCGTTTTAACGTAATATATAGCGTTAAGACATCTTAAGCTAACGACTTGGCCGTTGTATATATGATTATGTTGTCTTATGTATGTTTAAATAATGAAAACAATATTCTTTTTCAATGATAATAAAGATGTTATAAGCAAATATTTATTTATGTCGATATAGAATAAAACGGCATGAGAATATACAAAGGTAGTTCTCGACATGTACATTTACGACATCTATCTTTGCTTTACCGAAGATGTAATACATTAAATGACCATAACCGTTTTATTTATTTATTGCGACATACGTTTGACGACATGCGACATTAACAAGGTAAGTGTCTGTATTGAAGTAGCAATAAAGACACAGAAGCATACCGTCATACTTTCGAATATTTGATTTCGCGCGGTCATGGACACCAAGGGCGTTGAAAAGAAGTATGTATATTTATTTAATCTCTCTCTCTCTCTCTCTCTCTTTCTCTATGAGGTCAGTGTCTTTCACATGTCCTTACTAATCCGAACCTTCTCTGGCCTTACCAGCCCGTCTTGTTCGTCTGTCCGTCCGTAGACACAATTCTTGTCCGGGCTATTTCTCAATAATTCCTTCATAGAATTTCGCGAAACTTGCTAGAAAGTATCAATATCGAGTGGACATGCGCATACTATGATGACGTTCCGGTTCGATAATTTATCAGTGAGTTATGGCCCTTTTGTAGTTCTAATATCTTTCCGTAGACGCAATTCTTGTCCGGACTATTTCTCAATAACTCCTTCATAGAATTTCGCGAAACTTGCTAGGAAGTATCAGTATCAAGGAATATGCGCATACTTTGATGACGTTCCGGTTCGATAATTTTTCACTGAGTTATGGCCCTTTGTAGTTCTAATATATGTCCGTAGACGCAATTCTTGTCCGGACTTTATGTATAATATGGAATTCTTGTCCGGGCTATTTCTCTAAAAGTCTTTGTTAGAATTTAGCGAAACTTGCTAGGAAGTATCAATATCAAATGGAGATGTGGACATGCGCATACTATCATGACGTTCTGGTTCGATAAGTTTCCACTGAGTTATGGCCCTGTGTATTTCTAACGCATGCAATTCCAATCGTGAACGCTCGGCCAATCCCGTCATCGTCATTCTTCGGATCCCGCTGAAGCGAAGCAGTGTACGAGATGTTGCGAATGACGCAATTCTTGTCCGGACTATTTCTCAATAATTCATTTCGCGAAACTTGCTAGGAAGTATCAATATCGACTTGGACATGCGCATAATATCATGATGTTCCGGTTTGATAATTTTCCACTGAGTTATGGCCCTTTGTATTTATAACTTAAGAACACAGTTCTATTGAGGTGTACCGGAAGTAAATCAAATCCCATTGAGTCCATTGCAGTATTGACAAAGCTTTCTAGTTAGCCATTTTTCAAAATGAAGTTCAAACTAAGATTCACTTACATCTCCTTAGTCATGAGACCTGCCTCTCTAGAAAACAGCTGAGAATAGTAGGGGTCATGTGGCATATAAGAAAATAAAATTCTGATCTTTGTTGATACCGTGAACAAACTGCATTCATTCGGCACCTCTTAAATGTGTTCTACTTTCACTTTCAAAACTGTCAAGTTGATAAATAAAATCATCATACAACCATGCAAATGGTTTTAAGCTATCACAAACAAGTCAATAAAGTCATTTCAGCCAGAAAAACAGGCCTTAAATACTCAAAAATGCCTTTTATCACAAAAAAAGTTAGGGATTATATATTTGGGAACTCCTTTCGGATACACCAGGCATGAATACCATAGTGATTTACATCCTGTACAACTTGAACTCCACAATCACAATTACTATAAGGCTGATGGCTTTGATACTATTTGTAAATCAAGTGCAGATGCGCATATTGTCGTGACATTCCGATTCGATAATCTTCCGCTCAGCTATAGCCCTTTGTATTTTTTTATGCATTTTATACTTGGTAGTCAAATAGAAAATTATTGTCCCGGTTTTTTTTCTATAATATACGTGTATGTATTTATAGGAACAACGTCTTGTATGTTTACCCATCCAACAAGTTGCCAGCGGGGGGTATTTGCCTTGGCGACAGTTCTAGTTGATTTTGGGGTCAAAGTTTAAGGTCACAGTACATCATCATGTACATCAGTTTTTACATGTTGCACCATAACTCAAGTACCTTTTCCACCAAGGATATTAAAAGTTCGTATATGTACTGCTTATGAGACAAGGATGAGCCCTATTGGGATCAAAAGGTTCAAAGTCAAGGTTACATTACATTAAAATCGAAATTACTTCCTGCACCAAAACGTGATGCCCTGCCAACCAAGGTTGATAAAATGGCATACACAGTTTATTCATCAAACAAGGATGACCTCGACTGATTTTCGGGTCAAGAGGTCAAAGTGACAGCACATCGAATTTACTGTCCGCACCATAACTCAAATGCTTTTCCAGTCTGGATGATTTTACTAAATACACCGTCTACCAGTGGGACAAGAATGACCCCTGTTGATTTAAGGGTCAGGCAGTCAAAATCATAGTGCACGAGCATCAAACATGGCTTCATGACGGGCGGAGCTCTTGTTAAAAAATAGAATCCCGTGTGCTGCAGTTATTCGGTACAGTTCTTATATACAAACTCTTAATATGTTTTAAATATGAAGTGTGTCAATTTTGCACCATTTTTCACCTTTGGAGGGCGACAGAGAAAGTTAGGTTACAGATGAAGTGTGTGTGATTTTCTTCTCTGCCACCCAAACATGTATATAATTATTAAAATTTACACCAACTCCTTAAGGACAGGAATATCCATGGTACATGTTTGTTTACATAACATGATATTCAAAGTACTACTTCTGACACTTAAAAATCACATTACATTTTCAGCTCTTATGATCAGAATTTAGTAGATATAATGCTTTGGCATGCAGTTTTTGTCTCGCCTTTTCGAAGAAAAAAAGGAGACAATAGGTGTTGCTTTTCTGGGGGCGAAGACGAAAGCGTCAACGTTCAAGTTTTGCGTTTAGGTCATTTACTCACAAACTATATGCACTAGACCTTTCAAACTGTATCTTGGCTGGTCCATCGCAACGTGACAATGCAAATGTGGAAGCGACTTTTTCACAAACTGTATGTACTAGACCTTTCAAACTTTGCTTATAGTTGTATCTTGGATGGTACATTGCAACGTGACAAAGCAAATGTGGAAGTGACATTGACCCTCCAAGCAAAGGGCAGATAACTTAATAATTTTTACCTCCAACTTTTGCGTTGAGGTCAATTTCTCGCGAACTATGCACGACACCTTTCATACTTTGCTTATAATTGTATCTTGGGTGGTACATCGCAACGTGACAAAGCAAATGTGGATGTGACCTTCACCAGCCAAGCAAAGGGCAGATAACTTTAATTGTTACATTTACATCACTTTCTCATGAGCTATTTATAGCTCAATCTTTGGAAGACAAATATTCTATTTTGACAAAGATGTGTCTTGGGCAGTGCATCTTTTTGGATGCAGGGATTTCATCTGTAACCTTGACCTACCTTTTGGAGCTGATATTATTTTTTTTATAGAATGGCATTTTGTTTTTCAACAAATGCACTTAAATGTCATTTCAGCAAACTGTAAACTCTATGGTTTTTAGTTATTAAAATGTTTACAAACTTTCATTTAAGCACCATTTATCTTTTATTTTTAAGTTCCGCCCCCGTTAGGCGAGACATGTGAATCCGCGGATTTTTTGTACATGATGATAGGATAGATGTCAATATATGCTATCTTGCTGGTATGAAAATGGAGATAATATGCCTCAAGTTATGACCCTTTGAATTTTTCTAATTCTGTTGTGATGTATCATTACAATGGATTGGAGGCATCTTTATCTTTGTCATAGGACACATTTCCTAATTATAAACAATACGCATAGTTGTTGAACCCCGTATTTGTCAGTGTGTTTATAGGTTTGTCTTCGAGCAAGTCGCTAAACTTGTTCTATAGGATGTTATTGTCTGTCTATTCTCACCCGGACACATAACAGTCTACGTATTTGCAATCATGGATAATGTAAGCTATTTAAATAGGATGAAGACGTAAATCAGCTCTATTATGATCCTATGCGTTTGCGGGTTGTTAAACCCAATTTTAATAATGAAGAAAATTAAGAAGGAATTACAATCAGATGGTGCATTCTGTTTAGGCCACAATTGTTAATGAGTCCGTTTCAAACGTATTATGCATCGTTAGAAAATACACAAAAAAAACAAGTGATCCATACATCAAAAAGATAGCTGTCACATGACATACATATAACACATGTAAGCGCGTGTAAATGTTATAAAATTCAATGGATTCTTCCAGCATGGCCCTTTCCGTTTTACATGTACGTTTGCCAGGGGTCACCTTAGCGTTGTTTTTACATTTTCGATTAATGTGAAATATATCCATTAAAGGGAAATTTATTCAGACAATGACTATAATTTTATGTATTTCAGGTGTTCGTCTATGCAGATACCCCAATATTATGTATTACAATCTTTAATATATTAAAGGGAATGTAGGGACACAGCCAAACAATATCTTTTATTGAGAGTTTTGAAAAACTTGCCGCCATTTTGAAAACTATGACGTCATAGTTCTATATGACCATATATGGAATATTGCTAAATATCATTTAAAGCAAAGCAAATCACTGCAAATGAATGCAAACTCCTTAACTGGTCATATAAAGCATTATTGCCATCACTTATACATATTCTTCATACAGTTACTTTAATGTTTCCCCCTATAAATGAGTAAATGTTCATATTCATCAATATTCCATATATGGTCATTTAGAACTGTGATGTCATAGCATTAAAAATGGCGGCTTCAAATATCCGTTTCAACAGAACCTTCAAACGATCATAAAATTATCTTCTTTGTTTATCATCCGATTTGGATCATTCTTTCACCTTTTTCCAAGTTTTTCAGAACTCCCAATAATACAGATTGTTTGGCTGTGCCGCTATAATCCCTTGAAGCATACATATAAACTGGCATGGGAGTTTACACATGCACTTAGAAATTATAAAAGTAAAGGATAAATATCACTGACATTATATACATATCACATTCATGAGAGGGTGATAGTAAGAATATTCTCCCTGAGGATATGATTAACGTCCGAGGCGAAGCCAAGGTTGAGATATTATACCGAAATCCCCTCGCCGTAGGGCAAAAATATGATCCATTTTAGTACATATTTCACTTTGCCGCATAGACTGCTCCACTGCTTGGTTGAGTGAACGGGACATTTGCAGTGAAGCAGTCTATTCAGGATTTTTTTTAAAACAAAAAACAATTTGTTTTCCAAAAAGTTGCTATGAAAGTTGTTTTGTTGGATTGGCAATAACTAAAACAATGAGTGGTAGTTTATTGCAATCGTCCAAGTGCTTTTGAAGTTATGATGAGTTTAAAATAGTAATTTTACCATGACGTCACTCGAACAGTATGCATCAAAGCTACGCATGTGATAATTTATTTACTATCTTCCTGCGATTTACTTTCACCCTGTACTATCACCCTCGCGTCAGATAGTACGAAATCACACATTGTTCTCTATGGGGATTTAGCATGGGCGTTTTATGTGAGGTATAATAATATAGAATACAAGAAATGTCACAGTAAGTGACAAATGCCCCCAAAGTGCCCTGTAAGTGTGACCTTGACCTTGGAGCAATATGAAACCAACAGATATATTTAAAAATAAGTCAAAAAAATCAAACAAACAATAAAAATCTAATCAAATAAAATTTAAAAAAAAATAAAAAAAAAATAAAAAAAATCGCGACACGTTCCCTTGTTGTGGTGAGCGATTGTTCGAAGTTATTTGAAAATCCGTTGATTATTGTCCGAGTTATGAAGCGGAGACGATTGTATAGACGAACGGATTTTGACCTTTGATCTCTAAGTGTGACCTTGACCTTGGAGCCACATACCTGGATTTTGTGCGCGACACGTTGCCTTGTTGTGGTGAGCAATTGTGCGAAGTTATTTCAAAATCCGTTGATTATTGTCCGAGTTATGAAGCGGAGACGATTGTATAGACGAACGGACAGACAGTGCGATTAATATATGCCACCCTTCGGGGGCATAATTATTCGGTTATATATCTATTTATGAAAATCACCAGGTTCAAATTAATGCAAGGTTTTAAAAAAAAATCGACTTTTAATATAAACAGATAACCCTAAATAATTTCAACAAATACTTCGTCAATAATGATTGCCAATTAATTATTGAAACACTATGATTTGTTTTAGGAGTGCATCTTTGTTAAAAGATTTTGATCTCCTTCAAAATAAAAATAAAATAACCATCAGCCTTGGAAACTCCAACAACTCGAAACAAGAGGCCGAAGAGGGGGTTCATCTCTCTACATGTGTAAGGCTGTATGGTGTTTCTGGTGGGAGTGGTTGAGGGTATAAAACTCTTGTTTAAGTTCTCAGTGATATAACCACTCTGATGAAGTTCGTAAAGTGGTGTGGGAGAGAGATAAGAGGTGGTGTGGGATGTCAGAAGCAAGTTTTATTATCCGATATTGGTGGTTTTCGAACTCGTCCGAGCTTTCAATGAAAGTGATAGAGCGTTGACACCAAAAATTTTGCAGACAACAGACTATGGCATAAGCAAAAAGGAAACTAAAGTCATTGGTATGGCAAGCTAATTACAAGATGTTTTTTTTTTTTTTTTTTTTTTTTTATATTTTTATTTATTTATTTACTCGCAATGATGGGCAAGAAAAGATTTTAATGAAGCGTCATAAGACATCTCTTAGTGCACACTATGCATCTGGTAATGCGGTTGTTTAAAACAATAACACAATGTCATGGTATTAGTGTTAATTTTTTATAATTCTTTTTATAATTTTAGGTTAGCTTTCGACATGACAAGAAGTTATGCACAATTTGCTTTGAGATGGAAAAGACATCGTTCATTGTGCCATACGGGCATACCTTTTGCACAGTTCGCGCCGTGCAGACTCAATCAACATCGAACATGTGCCCCCATTGCTGCGGGAAAATGTTCTGGGTTAGGGCACTTTTTAATTAATTTCAATATTGCACGTGCCTGGTGAAAAAGGTCTCTCAATATGTCGTTTGTTCAATTTTAGTTATGTTCATTTTTTGTGTCGCCTGCGTAGGATGGCAGACACTTAGGGATCACTTTATCCGTCAACTTAACCTTGGCCATAACTTGAAAAGTATTTGACATATGTTTATGAAACTTCACACACGTATTCATCTTACCACACAGAATATATTTTCCCATGACCAATAACTCTGACTCTTTTTAGCAGTTATGCCCCTTTCATAAAACTTTAACCTGCAACCAAACTAAGCTCATAATTGGCCATAACTTAAAAAGCATTTAACCTATGTTCATGAAACTTCACACACGTATTCATCTTACCACGTATTCATCTTACCACACAAAATATATATTGTTACCCGCGACCATTTGACTTTCTGACATTCATTTCAGTTATGCCCCTTTTCATATATCTTTAACATGCAGCCTGATTAGCTCAAAACTGGCCGTAACTTGAAAGTATTTTGACCTACGTACTTCACACATACATATGTCCAATAACTGTGTCGGACTCATTTTGGCAGAGTTATGCCCCTTTTCATAAATTTTAATACTTAAAAAAAAAAGCTCCATTATTCATGAAGGATTGCACCCCGTGTCTTCAAAGTTTATAGTTAGATTGTACTTGCTGAAATAAGCACACGGCAGACGACACTAAGTGTTCCATGGAACACTCTTCTAGTTCTTTTAAGCTAAATTTGTATTGCTATTATCAACCATATAAAATTGCTGTAAAAAAACGGAGTGTTTTGAATTCCACTCTTTTATGTTTATTAATTAGGCTGTATGTCCAAAGGCATTGGTATATCATTAGTCCCCTACCGGTGTCACCGGAGTGGATTTTAGGTTTGCCACCGTCCGTCAGTCCGTCCTTATGATAATGAGAAACGTATTTAAAATATTTTTATGAAACTTGGCATAATGGTAGACAGTAATAAGGGGATTATGCACGTTATTTTATTTTGTTGATTTGATTTGAAAAAAAGTGGTTGCTATGGCAACGGAAATAGTATAAATACGCAAAATATATGGATCCTTTGATAACAAAAGAAAAACTGAGGATAATTTAATGAAAATGTGTACAGAAATTGTGATCAGGAAACTTGGGATTGCATTAGGGGTCATTGGGATCAAGGTCATTGTTACTGAAAATAGAAAAATGGTTTCCACTCAATAATTTTACTTATGTATTGCAATGAAACTATGGGTAGGTAGCTTATTTGAAAAGGAAGCTTGGGATTGCATTTGGGGTCGCTGGGTTCAAGGTCAAGTTCACTTTTACTGAAAAAAGAACAACTGTTTCTGCTCATTAACTTCAATTAGGAATGAGATATTGGCCTGAAATTTATTGTGTATATGGCTTATGTGAAAAGCAAGTTTGGGTTGCATTTACTAAAAAAAATGCCAGGTAGGGGACGTGTATTGCTCTGCAATACTTGAGAATCTTGTTTTTTTATGTTATTAATTTTGGAATTAGTAACAGAACTATTTGCTTATGCAGATATTTCTTTAGGCTAAATTTTGACTGCAATGAATATTTACTCATCAGATTCAAAATGAATATGTAACAAGGAACTCGTTCAGAGTAAACAATTGCTTTAAATAGAACAAACTGAATGTAAATTAATACATTTTAAAAGAAACAACTATTCTGATCAATTGGAAGTTAAATAAAGCAACACTGTATGACTTAACATTAGACACATGCTTGGAACAATTTCAATCTTGCATATATGGAATAAACGACAATACATACAAATAAAATACTCGTGATTTTAAAAAGATGACCCCCGTGTGGTTGCCGGGTTAGAATACAACCACTGCAAACACACCGTCACATGCAGAGGGGTAGAAACCCAGCTCCCCCCCCCACTCCCCCACCCCCACCCTCACACCCCCACCCCCCTAGCCCAACCCCCACCCAGCCATATTCATATTCATTTTGTCATTTTTTGTTAATGCTCTGTATGTGATAAACATGAAGTGTACATGAGGGATAAACATGAAGTGTACATGAGGGATAAACATGAAGTGTACATGAGGGATAAACATGAAGTGTACATGAGGGATAAACATGAAGTGTACATGATAAACATGAAGTGTACATGAGGGATAAACATGAAGTGTACATGAGGGATAAACATGAAGTGTACATGAGCACATTATTGCCATTGATCTTACTAAAGAATTATTTAAATAAAGAGTGATTATGCCCAGGAATCTTACGAAGTTTGAAAATCACATCAAAATAGAAGTCAGGTTGTGATAGACCTTGTCGCAGAAGTGTTCTTAAATTACATTTATATTTTAAAAGTAGATCAGGATTAAGATACAATTGTGCAAAGTTTTTTCGAAGTTTATGGTAAAGATAGCCCTGATGGAGTAGCTTCTTAGTTATACGTAGATTACGAATATTAAAGTCCTCGACTACAAGGTCAAGAAAAATGAATGAGTTGAGAAACATAGACCCATAAGAAGTAGCCCGGGGAACATCCCCTTCTAAGTGAGGATAATTAACAATGTCAAAATTAAAATAATCTCTCCTGTCAAAGATTTTACTTATTATTTCTCCATTTTCAATAGAGAAATGTAAATTAAGAAAAGAAGTGACAGTATCAGAAATATTAGCTTTGTTGAGATGAAGTTCTTTGGGATAGATAGTATTAACCGTAGTAGAAAAGAAAGGATTTTCAATGTTTAATTACATCCAGATACCGAGAGGTGTTATTAAAGGCTTCAATTCTATCTGCCTGAGCATCTGGTGAAATACTCAAAAGAAATATAAAATGATCGGACACGGAAAGTAGCATTCAAGGAGGACAGTCAACCATAAACACAGAAACAAACACCCAAACAGACAAAGAAGTCAAAAGCAATAATAAATGCAAACGACATCACAAACACAAAAGGGTTGACAATAGGGCTACCGCCTTGGAACGGTCAGTGGCAAAGTAGGCCACTGGGGGGTTTAAACCGGTTCTAGGGTGCACCAAACCTCACACTTACCCTACTGTCATCCCATTAAAACTGGACAGTGTAAATAAAGAAATCCCCGCCATGATCTAATCTCTAACCAACAAGGCAGCATCAATAGGCAATATAAGTAAAGCACAAATATGCTCGTGTAAATTATAAAATATAAAAACAATAGCCTAGAAAGCCACAATGAAGGTACTCAATGACTTGTCAGAAGCCAGAGCAGCAAGAGAATAAACCATTAAGGGCACGACAAGAAAGATCATAGACTAACATCAAACACCACCGTCCCAATGGGCTTTAGGTATGCGTCATCATAGGGTCCACAGCCTGTCCGGTCATCGTACAATGAAAGAGGAAAGCATAGTGGCGAACTGAGAGGAAAGCATAGTGGCGGCGAACTGTAAAAGGGTCCACCACCAAGCATGCAGTACGTTGCAAAATGATAGGGTCATAACCTCTTTTGATAAACTTTTTAACAAGTTTAACAAAGATAGTATAAAAGAGATCATGACCAAGAATCTTACGAAGTTTATAAATCACATAACCATAGAAGTCAGGTTGTGATAGTCCTTGTCGCAGAAGAGTCCTTAAATTACTTTTATATATGAAGAATATCAGGGTGACGATAATAAAATTGTGCAAAGGAAGTTAGCGTCACAGGGCAGAAACTATGTAATAGTAAATTGCAATAAGTTCCCCTGTAGAGGGGCCGCTTTTTTTTTAATTTGGGTTTTAAGGCGCACCAACACATGAAAAGGTTATATGCGCCTAACAGGCATGAACATGCCAGGCTCATCTTCCATGTACATCGAGATGGAAAATGGGCCTAGAACCTTCTGTTGTGCCTCGAGTCCATCAGTGACCATACCAAATTTGAATCGTAACCATTCATATTTGGACAAGATATGTAATTTTTTCTGGCTTTTGACCAGATTACCCGCTAGGCGGCCCAGTGAGTGAAGCCAAAATCCGTGACATTATTGTGCATCTACACATCCTTACTAACAAAAACACCATACACACCCCGTCAATACGTGAAACGCGTCTCCGCGAAAACCGACTATATAACTCTTTAGCCCGTATGAACTCGGACAATACGCAAAAATGCGTCTCCACGAAAACCGACCATATAACTCTGTAGCATCGTTGCATCGTTGAGATACTGTGACGGATTATCGATAGCACACAGTGTCTCAACGATGCTATAGAGTTATATAGTCGGTTTTCGTGGTTCATACGGGGTGATACAGACTTGACAAGAGTTCAAAATCTCAACAAGAGTTTAATGACCTTGAAGCTCTATTGATAGGTTTTGATAGCTAGAATAGCATTCCTGTGAATTTTTATGAAAATCTGTCCAGTAGTTTCAGAGGAATAGTCGCTACAGGTTTTTACTATATAACTCTATGTAAACAAAGATGGCCGCAGACAGCCATGTTTAATGACGAATCAAAATGATCTTCGACAAGGACCAACATCATGTCATGCTGATCATTTTAGAAAAAGTCCCATATCAATATCACTTAAAGTTGTCAAGAAGTATGTGTATACACTTTTTTAAAATCTATTTTTAGCCGTGGAGGCCATCTTGACTTTCCGGCCGACCTAACATTTTGCTTGTATCAACTATACATCAAGTGCAACATTCCTGTGAAGTTTCATGAACATCTTAGTAATATTTTCAGAGGAGTAGTTGCCACAAGTTTTTACTATATAACTTTTGTAAACAAAGATGACCGCTGGTAGCCATGTTTAACGTCGAATCAAAATGATTTTCAGTGGCGTAAAAAATGGAATAAAAACTGAGTGGGGTAGGGGTGAAGGGGTAAGGTCAGCTCATACCAATTTTGATTCGTGGTCTTTTCAGAAAATAAAAGTCGTGTTTTCATAATTTTAATTCAATATCTTTAACGGTTGAAGTAGTTTGCACCACAGTAATGCATATGCTGAATAGAAATTTTGACTAAGTTCAAGAGCAATGACTCTGCACTACATTGGGTGTAGATTCAACAGACCGACCTACCGACCAACTCCTATATACCCCCACGCAAGCGAAGGGTTAGGGGGAGTGGGGGTGGGGGGGGGGGGAGGTGGGTGTAGATTCAACAGACCGACCTACCGACCAACTGCAGCAGTAACTCCTATATAACCCCACGCAAGCGAAGGGTTATAATAATAAATGAAGGTGCCCGAGCGTTCACAAGGCAGAATATGGCATTATCCAGAATAACTCTGGTGTTACTGATCTAATATGGCTGGTTTTCAAACTTGTCCGAGTTTTCATTGATATTAACTATCTGTGCAAGTTTGGGAAAGATCAAATAACAAGAAATGTTTGTAAAACATATATGCCCCCCTTGAACAACCATGACACAAACATTACTGCCAAGTTGTGAGTGCCAGCTGTTTTTGAGTTATGGAAGCCAAGCAATGTTTAGTGAGTCTTCACATATACATAGTGAGTGTGTGTGCGTGTGTGTGTGTGTGTGTATAGTTCTAAGGTTTATAGTCCCTCCACCAACACACTCAATCATAGTGTATCAGTGTGTGTGTGTGTGTGTGTATTTCTAAGGATTATAGTCCCTCCACCTACGACAGGCGTCCTACCCGACGATTATAGGCACAATGTCTGGACTTTTATCTGTGTGCTGTGATGATATGTCTACTTGAAGCAGTGAACTCAATGGTTGCTTTATAGTGCTGCACGCTGGAATACCACGCCCTAGTAGACATGACATCCCCACCCACCCAGTCACATTATTATGACACTGGTCAATCAGTCGTAGCACTACACCCATTATTTGCTCGTCAGGCAAGGGTTACAAGTGACTACTCCATTTTTAAAGTCTTTGGTATGACGCGGTCAGGGGAGGACTCGAACCCACGACCTCCCGAATCCAAGGCAGACGTTATAACCACTACACCACAATCCTTCGGTATCATAGTGTATCATTGGCAGTTATCATTATATATATGTAGGTATTTTACATTTAGCTTTCACATGGGTTGCTTAATTTGCATATTCTTCATCCAAATAATGTATCCCATATGTCAAAAGTATTCAATAGTTTGAGTTTAAAGAGTGAAAATAAATCATAAATGTATTTTTTAAAATTAGAATTAAATTTAATCTTAATATTCATTCAATAAAGGGAGGTAATTTAAAAAATAATTTTAAATTAATATGTATCGTTCTACTGGATACACCCGGGGCGGGGCCCAAATTTGACCCCAGATACACCATTTGAACAAACTTGGTAGAGGATCCAAAAACTGATATTAAATAAAATTAAACCTTTATCTCTTGTAGTTCCAGAGAAGATTTTTGAAGTTCTTCCCTATAACTCTATGTAAAACTCATCCAACAAAGGGGAAAAAAATTCAAAAAAAAAAATCAAAAAAAATTCAACAATTTTTTAAACAAAATTCAAAAAAAAAAAAAAAAAATTAACAAAATTTCAAAAGAAAAAAAATTACAAAAAAAGGGAGTACAAATATAAAAAAAAAAAGAGGATTTAAAATAAAATCAAAACAAGAGGCCCAAGAGGGCATGTGGACGCTCTACTGGCTAACATGGCTCTTATAACATCAATGAAGCGAGTGACTGCCATTTATGTTTTATTGGAAGTTTCGGGCAAAAACAGCTTTTTGACTTAATCAAGGGCCATAACTAAAGAATCTGGTAAAGCTTGGTAAAGATCAGATGAAAAAAAAGGCCCTACCGTATTAATGAGGCAAAATATAGCATTTTTAACTAAATCAAGAGCCATAACTCCTCTGTTACTGGTCCGACTGGTCCAACATAGAAAAAAAAATTCAAAAAAAAAAATCAAAAAAAACAAAAAAAAAAAAAAAATTCAAAAAATAAATAAATGAAAAAAATTCAAAAAAAAAACTCAAAAAAAAATTCAAAAAAAAAAAATTCAAAAAAAAAGGAATTTTAAAAAAAAAAAAAATAAAAAAAAATGTAAACAAATTAAAAAAAAAGATAAAAAAAAAAAAAAGAAAGCCATAAAATCTGCTAAAGTTTGGCTAAGATCAGATGCAAAATAATACATGAGAGCTCTGTGCCATGTGGTTCCAGAGAAGAAGATTTTTTTCAGTGTTTGCCTATACAAGCCTAAGTAAAACTGTGACCCCCAGGGTGGGGCCAAATGTGACCAATGGGTCACCATTTGAACAAACTTGGTAGAAGACCATAAGCTAATAGCAAATGCAAAATATTAAACCTCTGGCTCTTGCAGTTTCAGAGAAGAAGTTTTTTTAAGTTTTTCCCTATACATGTCTATGTAAAACATGTGACCCTTGGGGCGGGGTCAAATGTGACCCGAGGGTCACCATTTGAACAAACTTGGTAAAGGACCATAAGCTTATAGCAAATGCAAAATATTAAACCTTTGGCTATTGCAGTACCGAGAAGATTTTTTTCATTTTTAGCTCTACTGGCCAAGGGCCAGCAGAGCTTATGGGATGGTGTGTTGTCCGTCTTCCGTCGTCCGTCCGTCCGTCCGTCGTCCGTCCGTTAACTTTTCTTCAAACGACTTCTCCTCAGTAACCGCTTGGCTAATTTTGACCAAACTTCACATGGATGATCCTTAGATGAATGCTTTTTAGATTTGTTAAAATTAGGTCAGCGCTACATCCAAGATGGCTGCCATTACCATATATGGTCGAAACCTTAAAAAATCTTCTTCTCCAGAACCGCTGGACAGATTTCAACAGTTTTTCTTTTAAAATGATCGCCAACGCCTAGACTATCAAGATTGTTCAAATCAAGTCCCCGGGGTCAAAAATGGCCGTGCCCCGGGGGTCCAAAGTTTGTATATTGATGTTTTGCATGTTTTTCATATAGACATATAGGAACAAACTTTAAAAAATCTTCTTCTCTGAAACCACAAGGCACAGAGCTCTCATGTATTACATGTAGCATCAGCTTATGGTCCTCTACTAAGTTTGTTCAAATGGTGACCCTGGGATCAAATTTGTCCCCGCCCCGGGGGTCACAGTTTTACATAGACTTATATAGGATTTTTTTAAAAAAAAATCTTCTCTGAAACTACAACAGCCAGAGGTTTGATATTTTGCATTTACGATAAGCTTATGGTCCTTTACCAAGTTTGTTCAAATGGTGACCCTCGGGTCACATTTGGCCCCGCCTCAAGTGTCACATGTTTTACATAGACATGTATAGGGAAAAACTTAAAAAATCTTCTTCTCTGAAACTGCAAGTCAGAGGTTTAATATTTTGCATTTGCTATAAGCTTGTGGTCCTCTAACAAGTTTGTTCAAATGGTGATCCAGGGGTCACATTTGGCCCCACCCCGGGGGTCACAGTTTTACATAGGCTTGTATAGGGAAAACTGAAAAAAATCTTCTTCTCTGGAACCACATGGCACAGAGCTCTCATTTATTACATGTAGCATCAGCTTAAGGTCCTCTACTAAGTTTGTTCAAATGATGACCCTAGGGTCAAATTTGTCCCCGCCCCGAGGGTCACAGTTTTTCATAGACTTATATAGGATTTTTTTTGAAAATCTTCTTCTCGGAAACTACAACAGCCAGAGGTTTGATATTTTACATTTATTATAAGCTTATGGTCCTTTACCAAGTTTGTTCAAATGGTGACCCTGGGGTCACATTTGGCCCCGCCCCAAGGGTCACATGTTTTACATAGACATGTATAGGTAAAAACTGAAAAAATCTTCATCTCTGAAACTGCAAGAGCCAGAGGTTTAATATTTTGCCGTTGCTATAAGCTTATGGTCCTTTACCAATTTTGTTCAAATGGTGACCCTGGGGTCACATCTGGCCCCGGCCCGGGCGTCACAGTTTTACATAAATGCTTGTATAGGGAAAAACTGAAAAAAATCTTCTTCTCTGGAACTGCAAGAGCCAGAGGTTTAATATTTTGCACTTGCTATAAGCTTATGGTCCTTTACCAACTTTGTTCAAATTGTGACCCTTGGGTCACATTTGACCCCGCCCCAAGGGTCACATGTTTTACATAGACATGTATAGGAAAAACTTAAAAAATCTTCTTCTCTGAAACTGCAGGAGCCAGAGGTTTAATATTTTGCATTTGCTATAAGCTTATGGTCTTCTACCAAGTTTGTTCAAATGGTGACCCATTGGTCACATTTGGCCCCACCCTGGGGGTCACAGTTTTACTTAGGCTTGTATAGGCAAAAACTGAAAAAAATCTTCTTCTCTGGAACCACATGGCACAGAGCTCTCATGTATTACGTGTAGCATCAGCTTATGGTCCTCTACCAAGTTTGTTCAAATGGTGACCCTGGTGTCAAATTTGGACGCGCCCCGGGGGTAACAGTTTTTTAATTTCTTTTTAATTTTTTTTTTTTTTTAATTTGATTTTTTTTTTTTTTTTTTTTTCAATTTCATCTTTTTTATTTTTTATTGTTTTTTTTAATTGTTTCCAATTTTATTTATTTATTTTTTTTTTTTTTTTTTTTTTTTTTTTTTTAAATTTTTTCATTTTTCATTTTTTTTTTGATTAATTGATTTGAATTATTGTTTTTTTTTAAAAAAAAAATTCATTATCTTTTTAATTACTTGACACTTTAAAATTTCTTGTCGGCGCTACTCATCCTAAATGCCTTGTTGAATTTCGACGAAACTTGGCAGGAAGCATCGGTAAGATGTCTAGTTGTGCATTTCACGCTTTTGTTCCAGTTCGCTGATTTTTGACGGGAGTTATGGCCCTTTGACTTTTTATTTTAAATTTCTTGTAGGCATACTCCTCTTAAATGGCTTGTTGGATTTCTACAAAATTTGGCAGGAAGCCTCAGTATGATGTCTAGTTGTGCAAAGCGCGGTATATCAATGAAATATTGGACAATTTTGAAAACCAGCTAGATCTTGTTAGTAATAACAGAGTTATGGCCCTTGATTTGTTGAAAAATGCTATATTGTATTTTCCTTTGTTAAATCTATAGGAGAAGAGAGCTATATCTATCTAAATCTATAAGAGCTGTTTTAGCCAGTAGAGCGTCTACAGGCCCTCTTGGGCCTCTTGTTCCCTATACAAGCATTTATGTAAAACTGTGACCCCGGGGTGGGGCAAGATGTGATACCAGGGTCACCATTTGAACAAACTTGGTAAAGGACCATAAGTTTATAATAAATGTCAAATATCAAACCTCTGGCTCTTGTAGTTTCCGAGAAGAAAAAAAAGTTCCTATATAAGTCTATGTAAAACTGTGACTCTTGGGGCGGGGACAAATTTGACCCCAGGGTCAGCATTTGAACAAACTTAGTAGAGGACCATAAGCTGATGCTACATGTAATACATGAGAGCTCTGTGCCATGTTGTCCCAGAGAAGAAGATCTTTTTTCATTTTTGCCTATACAAGCCTATGTAAAACTGTGACCCCCGGGGAGGGGCCAAATGTGACCCCTGGGTCACCATTTGAACAAACTTGGTAGAGGACCACAGGCTTATAGCAAATGCAAAATATTAAACCTCTGTCTCTTGCAGTTTTAGAGAAGAAGATTTTTTAAGTTTTTCCCTATACATGTCTATGTAAAACATGTGACCCTTGGGGCGGGGCCAAATGTGACCCGAGGGTCACCATTTGAACAAACTTGGTAAAGGACCATAAGCTTATAATAAATGAAAAATATCAAACCTCTGGCTGTTGTAGTTTCCGAGAAGAAGATGAAGAAAAAAATCCTATATAAGTCTATGTAAAATTGTGACCCCCGGGGCGGGGACAAATTTGACCCCAGGGTCACCATTTGAACAAACTTAGTAGAGGACCATAAGCTGATGCTACATGTAATACATGAGAGCTCTGTGCCATGTTGTCCCAGAGAAGAAGATCTTTTTTCATTTTTGCCTATGCAAGCCTATGTAAAACTGTGACCCCCGGGGAGGGGCCAAATGTGACCCCTGGGTCACCATTTGAAAAAACTTGGTAGAGGACCACAGGCTTATAGCAAATGCAAAATATTAAACCTCTGTCTCTTGCAGTTTCAGAGAAGAAGATTTTTTAAGTTTTTCCCTATACATGTCTATGTAAAACATGTGACCCTTGGGGCGGGGCCAAATGTGACCAGAGGGTCACCATTTGAACAAACTTGGTAAAGGACCATAAGCTTATAATAAATGAAAAATATCAAACCTCTGGCTGTTGTAGTTTCCGAGAAGAAGATGAAGAAAAAAATCCTATATAAGTCTATGTAAAATTGTGACCCCCGGGGCGGGGACAAATTTGACCCCAGGGTCACCATTTGAACAAACTTAGTAGAGGACCATAAGCTGATGCTACATGTAATACATGAGAGCTCTGTGCCTTGTGGTTTCAGAGAAGAAGATGTTTTAAAGTTTTTTCCTATATGTCTATATGAAAAACATACAAAACCTTAATATACAAACTTTGGACCCCCGGGGCACGGCCAGTTTTGACCCCGGGGACTTTATTTGAACAATCTTGATAGTCTAGGCGTTGGCGATCATTTTAAAAGATAAACTGCTGAAATCTGTCCAGCGGTTCTGGAGAAGATTTTTTAAGGTTTCAACCATATATGGTAATGGCAGCCATCTTGGATGTAGCGCTGACCTAATTTTAACAAATCTAAAAAGCATTCATCTAAGGATCATCCATGTGAAGTTTGGTCAAAATTAGCCAAGCGGTTTCTGAGGAGAAGTCATTTGAAGAAAAGTTAACGGACGGACGACGGACGGACGGACGACCGACGGACGACGGACGACGGACAACACACCATCCCAAAAAAACAAGATTTAAACAAGAGGTCAATGACCTTGAAGCTCTACTGATTGATTTTGATTTCAGGAAGTAGTCGATACAAACTTGTTTTTGAAAATTTATTTTTAGCCAAGGCGGCCATTTCCGGCCGACCTAAAATTTTGCTAGGATCAATTAGACATCAAGAGCAACATTCCTGTGAAGTTTCATGAAAATCCGTCAAGTAGTTTCAGAGGAGTAGTCGCTACAAGTTTTCAGTATATAACTCTATGTAAACAAAGATGGCCGCTGACAGCCATGTTTAACATTGAATCAAAACGATTTTTGACAAGGACCAACATCATATCATGCTGATCATTTAAGAAAAAGTCCCATATCAATATCACTTATAGTTTTCAAGAAGTAGTCGCTACAAACTTGTATTTTGAAAATCTATTTTTAGCTATGGCGGCCATCTTGAATTTCCGGCCGACCTCAAATTTTGCTAGGATCAATGACATCAAGAGCAACATTCGTGTTAAGTTTCATGAAATCCGTCAAGTAGTTTCAGAGGAGTAATCGTTACAAGTTTTCATAATATAACTCTATGTAAACAAAGATGGCCACTGGCAGCCATGTTTAACGTTGAATCAAAATAATGTTCGACTCGGATAACCATCATGTCATGCTGATCATTTCAGAAAAAGTCCGATATCAATATCACTTATAGTTTTCAAGAAGTAGTCGCTACAATCTTATTTTTTAAAAATCTATTTTTAGCTGTGGTGGCCATCTTGAATTTCTGGTCGATCTGAAATTTTGCTAGGATCAATAAGACATTAAGAGCATCATTCCTGTAAAGTTTCATGAAAATCCGCCAAGCAGTTTCAGAGGAGTAGTCGCTACAAGTTTTTACTATATAACTCTATGTAAACAAAGATGGCCGCTGGCAGCCATGTTTAACGTCGAATCAAAATGATTTTTGACAAGGACCAACATCATGTCATGCTGATCATTTAAGAAAAAGTCCCATATCAATATCACTTATAGTTTTCAAGAAGTAGTCGCTACAAACTTGTATTTTGAAAATCTATTTTTAGCTATGGTGGCCATCTTGAATTTCTGGCCGACCTCAAATTTTGCTAGGATCAATGACATCAAGAGCAACATTCGTGTTAAGTTTCATGAAAATCCGTCAAGTAGTTTCAGAGGAGTAATCGTTACAAGTTTTCATAATATAACTCTATGTAAACAAAGATGGCCACTGGCAGCCATGTTTAACGTTGAATCAAAATAATGTTCGACTCGGATAACCATCATGTCATGCTGATCATTTCAGAAAAAGTCCGATATCAATATCACTTATAGTTTTCAAGAAGTAGTCGCTACAAACTTGTATTTTGAAAATCTATTTTTAGCTATGGTGGCCATCTTGAATTTTTCCGGCCGACCTCAAATTTTGCTAGGATCAATGACATCAAGAGCAACATTCGTGTTAAGTTTCATGAAAATCCGTCAAGTAGTTTCAGAGGAGTAATCGTTACAAGTTTTCATAATATAACTCTATGTAAACAAAGATGGCCACTGGCAGCCATGTTTAACGTTGAATCAAAATAATGTTCGACTCGGATAACCATCATGTCATGCTGATCATTTCAGAAAAAGTCCGATATCAATATCACTTATAGTTTTCAAGAAGTAGTCGCTACAATCTTATTTTTTAAAAATCTATTTTAAGCTGTGGTGGCCATCTTGAATTTCTGGTCAATCTGAAATTTTGCTAGGATCAATAAGACATTTAGAGCATCATTCCTGTAAAGTTTCATGAAAATCCGCCAAGCAGTTTCAGAGGAGTAGTCGCTACAAGTTTTTACTATATAACTCTATGTAAACAAAGATGGCCGCTGGCAGCCATGTTTAACGTCGAATCCAAATGATTTTTGACAAGGACCAACATCATGTCATGCTGATCATTTCAGAAAAAGTCCCATATCAATATCACTTATAGTTTTCAAGAAGTAGTCGCTACAAACTTGTATTTTGAAAATTTATTTTTAGCCGTGGCGGCCATCTTGAATTTCCGGCCGACCTAACATTTTGCTAGGATCAATTAGACATCAAGAGCAACATTCCTGTGAAGTTTCATGAAAATCCGTCAAGTAGTTTCAGAGGAGTAGTCGCTACAAGTTTTCATTATATAACTCTATGTAAACAAAGATGGCCGCTGGCAGCCGTTTAACGTCGAATCAAAACGGTTTTCGACAAGGACCAACATCATGTCATGCTGATCATTTTAGAAAAAGTCCCATATCAATATCACTTAGAGTTTTCAAGAAGTAATCGCTACAAACTTGTTTTTTACACGCCTATTTTTAGCTATGGCGGCCATCTTGGAAAACACATCAACATGATTTTTTGCTAGGATCAACGACACTTCATGGGCAACATTTCTGTAAAGTTTCATGAAAATCCATTCAGTAGTTTCAGAGGAGTAGTCACTACAAAAAAAAGTTTACGGACAGACAGACAGACAAGACGCCCTTTGTGGGACCGTGACTGAGTAAACTTCGAGAAACATGCAAATGATTCTCTGTACCCATGGAAATTCGAGGACGAATTTCAGTCTGTAGGGGGAGTGTGTCACGGTTTATGGATATCTAACAGGTAGATTGATGTTGCATTGTCCGGTAGAGCATCAGAACAGTAGTCCGAAGGTCCCGGGTTCGAGCCCGTCTCGCTGCACATTTTTCTAGTACTGTGACAGACGGACGGATGACGGACACCGCACCACGGCATAAGCTCTGCTGATCTCTGATCAGTAGAGCTAAAAATTGAACCCTTAAGCCAAAATAGTTTTAAAAAATAACAAGCAATTTTTAGTGATTTTTTTTATAAGTTTTGTTACTATGGCAACCACATTTCTTTTGCGAATCTACCCAAAACGGGAGATGTATAACTACACCATGATACAAACATTCTTGCCAAGTTTGGCATTTGTAGAACTACACTTCATGGGCAACATTTCTGTAAAGTTTCATGAAAATCCATTCAGTAGTTTCAGGAGTAGTTTTTAGTGATTTTTTTTTTTACAAGTTTTGTTACTATGGCAACCACATTTCTTATGCAAATCTACAAAAAGGGGAGATGTATAACTACACCATGCGACAAACATTCTTGCCAAGTTTGGCATTTGTAGAACTTCATGGGCAACATTTCTGTAAAGTTTCATGAAAATCCATTCAGTAGTTTCAGAGTAGTCGCTACAAAAAAAGTTTACGGACAGACAGATGGACGGACGACGGACACCGCACCACGGCATGAGCTCTGCTGATCTCTGATCAGTAGAGCTAAAAATTGAACCCATAAGCCAAAATAGTTTTAAACAAGAGGTCAATGACCTTGAAGCTCTACTGATTGATTTTGATTTCAGGAAGTAGTCGCTACAGACTTGTTTTTTGAAAAATTATTTTTAGCCGTGGCAGCCATCTTGAATTTCCGGCCGATCTGAAATTTTGCTAGGATCAATTAGACATCAAGAGCAACATTCCTGTGAAGTTTCATGAAAATCCGTCTAGTAGTTTCACAGGAATAGTCGCTACAAGTTTTCATTATATAACTCTATGCAAACAAAGATGGCCACTGACAGCCATGTTTAACGTCGAATCAAAATAATGTTTGACTCTGATAACCATCATGTCATGCTGATCATTTTACAAAAAGTCCCATATCAATATCACTTATAGTTTTAAAGACGTAGTCGCTACAAACTTCTTTTTTAAACAAGAGGTCAATGACCTTGAAGCTCTACTGATTGATTTTGATTTCAGGAAGTAGTCGCTACAGACTTGTTTTTTGAAAATCTATTTTTAACCGTGGCGGCCATCTTGAATTTCCGGCCGACCTGACATTTTGCTAGGATCAATTAGACATTAAGAGCAACATTCCTGTGAAGTTTCATGAAAATCCGTCAAGTAGTTTCAGTGAAGTAGTCGCTACAAGTTTTCATTATATAACTCTATGTAAACAAAGATGGCCGCTGGCAGCCATGTTTAACGTCAAATCTAAACGATTTTCGACAAGGACCAACATCATGTCATACTGATCATTTTAGAAAAAGTCCCATATCAATATCTCTTATTGTTTTGAAGAAGTAGTCGCTACAAACTTATTTATTTTAAATCTATTTTTAGCTGTGGTGGCCATCTTGAATTTCCGGCCGACCTGAAATTTTTCTAGGATCAACTAGACATCAAGAGCAACATTCCTGTGAAGTTTCATGAACATCCGTCAAGTAGTTTCAGAGGAGTAGTCGCTACAAGTTTTTACTATATAACTCTATGTAACCAAAGATGGTCACTGGCAGCCATGTTTAACGTCGAATCAAAATAATTTTCCACAAGGATCTACATCATGTCATGCTGATCATTTTAGAAAAAGTCCCATATCAATATCACTTATAGTTTTCAAGAAGTAGTCGCTACAAACTTATTTTTTAAAAATCTATTTTTAGCTGTGACGGCCATCTTGAATTTCTGGCCGACCTGAAATTTTTCTAGGATCAATTAGACATCAAGAGCAACATTCCTGTAACGTTTCATGACAATCCGCAAAGTAGTTTCAGAGGAGTAGTCGCTACAAGTTTTTACTATAAAACTCTATGTAAACAAAGATGGCCACTGGCAGCCATGTTTAACGTTGAATCAAAACGATTTTTGACTAGGATCAACATCATGTCATGCTGATCATTTTAGAAAAAGTCCCATATCAATATCACTTATAGTTTTCAAGAAGTAGTCGCTACAAACTTGAATTTAAAAAATCTATTTTTAGCTTTGGCGGCCATCTTGGATTTCACATCAACATGAATTTTTGCTAGGATCAACTAGACTTCATGGGCAACATTTCTGTAAAGTTTTATGAATATCCATTCAGTAGTTTCAGAGGAGTAGTCGCTACAAATAAAAGTTAACGGACGGACAGACGGACGGACAGACGGACAGACGGACGGACGACGGACGCCGCACCACGGCATAAGCTCTGCTGATCTCTGATCAGTAGAGCTAAAAATCTAATTTTAGCTGTGGCGGCCATCTTGAATTTCTGGCCGATTTGAAATTTTGCTAGGATCAATTAAACATTAAGAGCAACATTCCTGTAAAGTTTCATGAAAATCTGCCAAGTAGTTTCAAAGGATTAGTCGCTACAAGTTTTTACTATATAACTCTATGTAAACAAAGATGGCTGCTGGCAGCCATGTTTAACGTTGAATCAAAACAATTTTTGACAAGGACCAACATCATGTCATGCTGATCATTTTACAAAAAGTCCAATATCTATATCACTTATAGTTTTCAAGTAGTAGTCGCTACAAACTTGTATTTTGAAAATCTATTTTTAGCCATGGCAGCCATCTTGAATTTCCGGGCGACCTGAAATTTTGCTAGGATCAATTAGACATCAAGAGCAACATTCCTGTGAAGTTTCATGAAAATCTGTCAAGTAGTTTCAGAGGAGTAGTCGCTACAAGTTTTCATTATATAACTCTATGTAAACAAAGATGGCCACTGGCAGCCATGTTTAATGTGGAATCAAAATAATGTTTGACTCTTATAACCATCATGTCATGTTGATCATTTTACAAAAAGTCCCATATCAACATCACTTATAGTTTTCAAGACGTAGTCGCTACAAACTTCTTTTTTAAAAATCAATTTTTAGCTGTGGCGGCCATCTTGAATTTCTGGCCGATCTGAAATTTTGCTAGGATCAATTAGACATTAAGAGCAATATTCCTGTAAAGTTTCATGAAAATCTGTCAAGTAGTTTCAAAGGAGTAGTCGCTACAAGTTTTTACTATATAACTGTATGTAAACAAAGATGGCCTCTGGCAGCCATGTTTAACGTTGAATCAAAACGATTTTTGACAAGGACCAACATCATGTCATGTTGAAAACGTCATAGAAAAAGTCCCATATCAATATCACTTATAGTTTTCAAGAAGTAGTCGCTACAAACTTGTATTTTGATAATTTATTTTTAGCCGTGGCGGCCATCTTGAATTTCCGGCCGACCTAAAATTTTGCTAGGATCAATTAGACATCAAGAGCAACATTCCTGTGAAGTTTCATGAAAATCCGTCAAGTAGTTTCAGAGCAGTAGTTGCTACAAGTTTTCATTATATAACTCTATTTAAACAAAGATGGCCGCTGGCAGCCATGTTTAACGTCGAATCAAAACGATTTTCGACAAGGACCAACATCATGTCATGCTGATCATTTTAGAAAAAGTCCCATATCAATATCCCTTATAGTTTTCATTAAGAAGTCGCTACAAACTTGTTTTTTAAAAACCTATTTTTAGATCTGGCGGCCATCTTGGATTTCACATCAACATGAATTTTTGCTAGGATCAACTAGACTTCATGGGCAACATTTCTGTAAAGTTTCATGAAAATCCATTCAGTAGTTTCAGAGGAGAAGTTGCTACAAAAAAAAGTTTACCGACAGATGGACAGAGACGGACGGACGGACAGACGGACGACGGACGCCGCACCACGGCATAAGCTCTGCTGATCTCTGATCAGTAGAGCTAAAAATAACAAGCGATTTTTTACAACTTTTGTTACCATGCCAACCACATTTCTTATGCAAATCTACCCAAAAGGGGAGGTGCGCAACTAGACCATGACACAAACATTCCTGCCAAGTTTCGAGTTTGTAGTGCAAGCCGTTCTTGAGTTATCACAAAGACAAGATGGACCGACCGACATATATTTTTATATGTTTTGTTACCCTTGCAACCACATTTTTTATGCGAATCTACCCAAAAGGGGAGGTGCACAACTACACCATGACACAAACATTCCTGGCAAGTTTCGAGTTTGTAGTGCCAGCTGTCTTGAGTTCTCGCAAAGACAAGAAGATTATGGAACCGACCGACAGCCTTTGCAAAGCCATATGCACCCCCTCCCCTTCAGGTAGGGGGGCATAATAAATGAAGGCGAGTGTTCACAAGGCAGAAAATGGCATTTTTTTAGAAAAAACAAGAGCGATAACTCCTGTGTTACTGATCCGATTTTGCTGGTTTTCGAACTTGTCCGAGCTTTCACTGATATAAAGACCTTGGCAAAGTTTGGTAAAGATCCGATTAATAATGAACCTGCTAGAGTGTTCACAAGGCAAAAGTCAACGGACGGACGACGGATGCCAGCAGAGCTAAAAACCAGAGTATATCTTTCCAGGTAAACGTTTTCGTTTTTTTTCAGGCTCGAGTCCCTGCCTAGATGGGCATATTAACTGAGCAGTCCCATGTGCCGGAGTCTCCGAGCACGTCAAACAACCACAGCAATCTGCTGGTAAGAGTAGAGAAGGTTCCTGATTGCTGTATCCTTCCCTTCTCTGGTGCAATTATAAATAACCTATAATGATTGTGTTGATTAGCCGTTTAACACTTTTAACATCAACATCCGAAGATCTACGGCTTCCATTCAACTCATTTCACTTTCTTTAAATGGTTAATTATTTCTGAGAAATGTCGACAGTATACAAGGTGAAGTGTTCACAAGGTGAGATGTTATTGCAATGTCTCTGTGATCAACATTAACTGTGTTTAACTCCAATCAATTCTTTATTTTATGCATGACGTTTACAATGTGAACAGTTAGTTTAGACTTCTTGGATGAACAATCAAACTAAAACTTTAGATTTTTAGATTCACTGTTTATTACCAACATATACTGCTCTAGATATCATCTCTAGACAGTTTACAATATAAAACATAAAAATACATGCACATCTATGATGGGATAAATGGTCCTTTCAATGAAAATATGATTATCATAACATACCTGTCAATAAAAAGGAAACGTGAATGACAACCGTAACATATGACAAACAAATTTAAGCCCGTTAACATTTTTCTAGACCTAAGTTTAATGTCTGTGTATCTTCCCCTACATGACACA
Source organism: Cyrtodaria siliqua (assembly GCA_037043455.1). Classification (NCBI taxonomy): domain Eukaryota; kingdom Metazoa; phylum Mollusca; class Bivalvia; order Adapedonta; family Hiatellidae; genus Cyrtodaria; species Cyrtodaria siliqua. Next base: position 28,076 of record JAWPHD010007930.1, read on the forward strand.
CATGATGATCAAACCTGAATATGTGACCTTCTTAACAACATGTTTTAAGTTGGAGCATCTTAGAAACAAACAACTATGGCGCATGTTATGCAAAACTTTTAACAATGTGGCATTGTGAGGTTTTGGATACCAAAATGGATTGCCCCTCCCCTTTTTGTATAGATTTACCACCTCCTTTCTTCCTTTAGGGATCGACAAACGTTGTATATGTACAGGACTGTAAATTGTGGGTGCAAGTACGACTCGGGTCATCCACTGGGCAATTGCACTTTACAAGACTTACATAAGTCAAGCCTTACAATTGAAAATAAAACAAGACATAATAATGTATACAATGCCTAATAAAAGGAAAATCCCATTTTGAAGCCAATTATTTCAAATTTAATATACTGATTTCATATTAAAGTAATATATTAAATACAACTGTTAATGTTTCAGTTTTCTTGTTCAGTATCTAAATTGCATGTAAAGTATGCTATGATTTACACATATGAAACTGTATGGACAATGATACAAGGTCATTAAGATTTTGTGTCAACTAGGCTATAAATCTTACACAAAGTTGTGTTTCAGATTCATGTGATAGAACAACTCTAGTCATAGTCAATAAGGACATGAACACTGAAAACATATCTAAACACACATAGTACATCGCAATGGTATATAGTACATATTTCCAATTACTATCAACCGACAATTAAACATAACTCCAAATAAAACACAAACATTGTTGAGTGAACTTGCATGATCATCATATGGATCTGAAATATGAAATGGAGCATGCAGATCATAGTTTATCTAAACATGTTTCGTCAATGACAGCTAACTCTTAAAAAAATATTTTCAATCGCATTTTAATGGTGAATGTATGAAAAGTTTTAAAGACACTTCTTTTTTCTTGTTCTGTAACAACAGCAATGTTTCCCATATACACAATATAATCTTTCCATTATTACTATTTTCAAACGTCACCCACACACCACCATGTTTACTGCTGCTGTCAATTGGATGTGTAACACACATCATCACAAAGTTTTGTTCAATCATCGACTGGTTCCCCACCACCAGACTTTGACCGTGATCGTTTTGAGGTTCTTGCAGGAGCAGGAGTGCTTGATCGTGATCGACTCGATTTAGAGCGACTGCGACTACGACTTTTGCTGGCGGACCTTGACCTGGACCGACTGCGCGAATAACTGAAACATTGCAAGCAAATTTGGGATAAAAAATCTGATATTGTGGTCCTCTTAATTGTAATACTTTTGAAACTGCATATAAAACACTAGATAAAATAGTAAACTGGAATATAGCTGAGTATTTTTATATGAAACTTCCAATACAATATATATGTTTGAAAGTATGTGTTGTCAGTGAATAAAAAAAACTCGATACAAATGTGAAATGACCAATACCCCTAATTCCATAATCTTATTCAAGTGCAGCTCGTATTTATCGAGATTAAAATTAATGCCATAATCTTATTCATCCAGTATTATTTTAATTTTAAACTTTCTTGCATATAATTAAATTCTTCCTTTTTCTACAATGTTTAAATATATAATTAGTCCAACATAATCAACAATAAGTAAGATGCAAAAAACAATTTGCTCTGAACTAGTCAAATGATTACTAATGTCGACGCCACAGTTTAGAACATATTGCTGTGTGTCAACCATCAACCTCAACTTGGGACTAAGATGCTGAAGATATAACATTATATGCAGGTATATCAAAAAGTTTTGCGAATACAGGATAGTAAAGTTATGCATACCTTCTTCCTCCTCGGCCTCGTGGTCTGTCCTCCACCAATCGGATTTTCTTGCCATTTATCTCTGTACCATCTAACTTCTCAACCGCATACTTCATATCAGACTGGTTTGTGAATTCCACAACACTGAAAATATGCACAGCAGTATAAACATTAGGTACATGTGTGTGTGAACACTGAAGAGGCAATTTAAATTTGAACATCGCTCATAATAGATGCTATATACTCTCTCTCTAACAGCCCATAAGTATAAGCAGATGGAAGTCCCCACCCCGTTCCTCACCCCCCACCAACCCCACGCCACATTGCTGTGTCTCCCTTTAAGCCTCGACTTAAAACTATAAAGAGCAATAATTCCTTTATTTTTATGAGATTTACCTGCCTTTGCTTTTGACTCGTCTCTAATACAAGTATACTGTAGTTAATACGGACGGACGCATAGTAATCTCGATATTAAATCACTATCTTTATAGCAAAAATTACCTGAAAGCAGCATCTATGATATATAATAATCAAAACTATAAATTTTGACTTACCCTTCACCTGTACGTTGTTTGTGCGCATCTGCGAATGAAACTTCACCAGCTACTCTCATGTGGTCTTTCAGATCCTTTCAAAATGAAGCAAAGTTAGCCATTTGTATAACTAGTTTAAAAAGGTCTTCCTGTAAATATTCGCAAGTTTCAAATCACAATTCTGCAGGTCATCTCATATTTCTTAACACTTGTATATTTAAATGGTCATACAACATACAGTTCAGTTTTTATATAGTTACATATAGGTAATGTATTGTTTAACATTTCTAGGTGCAATTCAATAAGAAGTTTTATCCCATTGAAATTGAAATACATGCCAAGTGTACGCATTCTTTTCAGAATCAATCTTTTCAGAATCAACCTCAAGTCCTGTTAGAAACAGGGCTTGTAAAACGGGATTTTGTTACCTATTTTTGCCACTAAACCTTCAAGAGCAGCCTTTTTAATGGCCTAGGAGCTAATTAAATACATGCCAAATGTATGCTGTCTTATCAGAATAAACCTCAAGTACAAGACTTGTTAGAAACTGGGCTTGTAAAACCTATGTAGTTACCTCTTATTGTCACTAAACGTTCTAGAGCAGCCTTTTTAATGGCCTAGGAGCTATTCGCACGACTCCGGGACCTAGACCTTGTGCCCCCAATGATCGAGATCGAGACCCATTTAAGTTGTTGCCAGAGAGCCATATTTTAAGCGGCCTAGTCATCCTGCACCACACGCATGCCGGATAGAGCTGTCATGCTCCAAGACGCCTCGAAGGTCTGAACCTTAGGATAGCCGTCAGGTGTCTAACATCTGACCACAAGCCCTTTCAATACGTCAAGTGCCTGACCTCAAGCTCTTTCAACACGTCAAGTGCCTGACCATCAACTCTTTCAATACTCGACCCTAACTCGACCGCTCTATGGGGATAAATGCTCGGTCCCTGGTACGCAATGTGTCTTACCCCACCGTCCAAATTTCAAAACTCAGTTAAATTTGGGTCAAATGCTATCAGAGAGCTCAAATTATGATTTAACTTCTCTGAAAAGAAAAATAAATCAGCCGAATGAGGACATAGTAATCTTGATTTTAACAAATTTCACCGTTCATATTCCCTATCAACCAATGGTTGCAATCTACTTTAGTTACCGTCCTAGTATCAGTTTTTCTAATACTTTACCAAATAAGATTTTTTGCCTGGGCGGTTAAGTATTTTTAATCTCAAGTTTCTATCTGCAACTTTTTCAGCCTATTAATGGGCTATTTATAAATCTAATCCAGATTAAAAATTTTATTTCACTTTAGAAATAGTTATGTTTTCATAGGTAGTAGGTGAAAAACATATTTTTTTACTGCTGGAGTTACTGCAGGCTATCACTAGTTTTTCTCTTTCAGGGTTCTCCCCAGGATTTCAGGATACCCGGGTATTTTGAAATTAGTTATTTTTAATCCAATGCCAAGTGTTTTACGTCGCCCCGGATTGCAGTTCATAGCAGTATGTTTTAACATAAAGTAACATATTATTAGGCAAAGTGTCCATGTTATGCAGGATAATGACTGGACAATAAGCAAAAACTCTTTGTATAGACCTATCTTCACCTAAGGAAAATGAGTTTTGATCATGTATGCCAGACCCAATTAAAACATACCTAGCAGAAAAGAAATAATATCTGTCCTTTTTTTCCATAAAAATATATGGCAAGACAACAACTGTTTTTACTTGTTTAATGCAGTACTTCTTAATGCTTTTCTAATTTTGTCCTTGTTTTAAACACAGTTCATAATCAATGTGGTGAAGATAAACTGACGCCATTATGATGAATAAACAATTCATTCTGGATTTACATCAAAAGTCTTACAATGTTTCACTTTGCACCCGTTTCGTTGCAACTTTTCAGTAAAATTGATCAGTAACGGCAATCAGTTGATTACTATACTATAAAAGTGCCTTTATAGTCATAACTGATTTTGATTGAGGCATGGACTCAAATTATGTTTTAACTAAACAGGAAGTTGCCAAAATTATAATATCTTAACCATGAGGTTTTTGTATGTTGATAAGAATTTAGAATTGAATTGGGGTTTTAAGGCGCACCAACACATGAAAGGTTACATGGCACCTAACAGGAATGAACATGCCAGGCTCATCCTCCATGAACATGGAGATAAAATATGGAGAATGGCCCAGAAACTTCTCACCCTGAACTGCAGAGTTGCTGCAAATTCTATTGTAGACACTCTATTTACGCTGGAGCCATGTTGTAGTTTTTCTGCCACTGCTCTAGTGATATGAGCAAGACGGCACCTGAAACAATGCAGGGGTCATAATGAAAACCTTTAATGAGCATGAACAAAAAATAAACAAATGAACATGAATTGGGGGGGGGGGGTTCTACCCCTCTGCCTTTCCCTCAAATGGGATCTGCAGTTGCAGTGGCCCTATTCTTTGCCCCGTAACCACACGGGGCTGATAAGAATTGTCAATGACTTCAATGTTTCATTTATATTCAGATGGCAAATAGACTGAAGGCGAGTTTACTTCAGCTTTTAAAGAAATGTTAAATGAATTTATTTTTTTTGATGACACAATTTACCCGCAGAATTTGACACATCAGGTGGGTTTGGTCAGGGACAAACTTATGCAAATAAGACCAATTAACACAAAGTTGCATGCCATACATTTTAGAGGGATTCTGAAGTATAATTGGAATTCTGAGGGTGGTGGAGAAATATAACCAGGCCCTGCACCCGGCTTAACGGTCTGGGGAGAACCCTGATGGTCTTATTAACCAATGTTATCATCAATTTAGATGATGATAAGTGACTGCATCTCAAAACTAGATCCAACAAATATGTTTAACCTGTCTGACAAACATTTACAAACAAACATCTAACATCTATAAATAACAATTAAATGGATTCATTAATTTTACAAACATTGTTAGGCATGACAATTCTGCAAAATTTGACATGATGGTGAGATAATTTTGACTTTGCAGCACCTGTACTTTTATGATAATAATTCAAGGTATTATTGGACTGAAATCGGCAGAATTGGTGAACACAATTTAGTGGACAAGAATGTGGAGGTTGTCCAACTACATGAGATAATGACACATTGCATAGATGTTATAAACTAAGATTCAGGGTGCACTGACTACAAATATAAGAAGCAATTATAATGAAAGCAACATAAAGCAAATGAGGCAGATTTATGGGAGATGTATAGAAAGAGTAACACACTTTTCTCCCACTTCCACTCTTAAATAACTCAATGAACTGTGTGTGAAAATAAATATGTTTTCATGTTAATTTGAAGCTGTAGGGCAACAGTAATTATATAAAGTTTACAAAAAGGTAAAATAAACACAACATAATGTAGCCCACTCAAGTTTGCTTTATATCTTATCTCATCTTTAATCAGATGTGAGTGATATGGCAAGAAACTAGTCAGAAAAATCAGAAAGTCGCCAGAAACAACAAACTTCAACTGAAAATCAACTGAAAATCTATCAATTCAAAGCTGCAAGTGTTTTTCCCATAACAATGACAGATGGTGTTATCTGAGATATCAACGAAGCAAGACTACAGACTATACTTAAGTATCCTGCTATACCGAAGTATAATAATAACAAATGTGTGCAAGATGGATGCAGGCTATGAAAGTAAAGCCTAGAAAAAACTGTTTTCCCACTGGAAGTATTTCATGCAAAAATATGCCTGGAACTAAAACCAAGTTTTTTAAATAACAAGAGCTGTCGGAGAACAGCGCAGCTCGACTATTCGATTTTTCAGAGAATAATAAATTTATAGCTAGTATATACTATCAGAAAACAAGGCTACAACCAGGGCTCAATCTAGGCCAGGAATTTAGGGAGAAGTCACTTCTCCCTCAAGTGATTTTAGGGAGAAGTGGAGAGAATTTAGGGAGTCATCACCATGTATATTGCAATGCAGTGAATACAGTGAAATGCACACTAATTCTTTTTACTCTATAATATGAGCTTGAAATATTGATGCAAATTTCTATGATAATGGATTTATTATTACTATACTGTACCTTTTTAAACTTCTTTTCTTTTTTTCCTTTTTCTTTTTTTTTTTAATTTTCTTTTTTTTTCAAAATTTCGGCGACTTGAACTTCGCTTTGATGTGTTGCCAAGGCGAAGTCAAGAGATCGCAGGCGCGTTCTTCGCCCGAATCGCCCCCTAGATTGAGCCCTGTACAACAATGTGGGGTGGGGTTTGGGGCACAACATAACTATGTGTAAGAATTGACCAAAACTACATAGAAATACGTAAAAAATATTCGAGTTTTGAGCGGAATGGGGGTGGGAGAGAGGCGGAGGTGGATGTTGCGGGGAGTGGGGGTGGTCAACAGATATGTGTAAGTATTGACCAAAACAACACAGAAATATGTAAAAATAAAAATAAATCGAGGTTCGATGGGGGTTGTAGTGTGTGGGAGCGGGGTGGAGGGGCAACATATATGTGTAAGAAGCTATGTGTAAGAAATTACCAAAACAACATAGATATATGTAAAAAACAATAAACATTAAACAAAAATATTCCAGTTTCGAGCGTGGGGGTGGGATGGAGGGGGAGGGGGGGGCAACATAGGTATGTTTAAGAATTGACAAAAGCAACACAGAAATATGAAGAAAAAAAAAGAGTTTCAATTGGGGGGGGGGGGGGGGGGGGGGGTAAGAGGCAGAGTGGGTTTGGGGGAGGGGGCAACATATATGTGTATCAGAATTTGGGTTCAATGGGAGCCCACGGGTTATAGGAACCAAAATTGCTTATGCAGCCCTTAAGATAAGGCTATAAGGAAGCCCATGGCCAAATTTGGTTGTGCTAGGATAAGAAGTGTAAGAGATATGGACTTGGTAAATAAAGCTTACATGCAAACCTTGATGTGGGACGCCAACGCCGACCCCGGGGTGATTACATAAGCTCTCTTATTCTTCGAATAGTCGAGCTAAAAATGGACACATTAGAAGGGTGTTCCACGGAACACTTGCGTCGCCTGTCTTGCGTCGCCTGTCGTGTGCTTATTTCAGCAAGTACAATCTATGAAGTTTGAAGACATGGGGCACAATCCTTCAAAAATTATGGAGCTTTTTTTGTTAGTGTTGAAGTTTATGAAAAGGGGCATAAATCTGTATTGGATAATTGATAAGGAAAAACTCTATCATGTTTCATGACCATATGTCACTATTTTCCAAGTTATGAGCTAGGTTAGGTTGCAGGAAAGAGTTATTGGACATGGTTAACAATATTCTGTGTGGTAAGACGAATATGTGTGTAGTTTCATGAACATAGGTCAAAAATGTCTTAAAATATGGCTAGTTATGAGCTTGGTTAGGTTGCAGGTTTAAATTTTATGAAAGTGGGGCATAACTCTGCTAAAATGAAAGTCAAGTTATTGTAACAGCATTCCTTGGGGATAAGATGAAGATGTGTGTGAAGTTTTACGAACATAGCTCACATACTTTTCAAGTTATGTGCAAGGTTAGATTGCAGAGTAAAGTAGGACTGACGACGACGGAAATAGTGATCCCTAAGTGTCTGCCATGCTAAGCACTAGACATAAAAATCGTTGCAAAAAAAAGCCAAGACAGATATTTATATAAATGTGCTGTTTGCATGCATGCGGTAACTTGAATATACTGGTTTTGATATGGGTCAGTGACAAATTAGAATAAGTTTTACAACACCACATGTCAGGAGAATTAGTATTTGGACTGGAACTGATTGTGAGCAAAAAAACAAACTTATTGATTTCATTATGTATTTACGACACATTACAATAATTAGAAGTTGTCAGGTAAGGTTCATAAAACCTGAATTGGTGGAAGCATGATGTACAAGATATTTTAGGTAATATATTAATTATACATGAACACCTTTACATACAAGCATACTAATGTATGAAATTACCCACATGGCTAAAGAAAAAAGTTTTAAATGGCATTCAGATGAATCAAAACATTATTTGACAAGATCTAGAATGACACCTACCTGCCAACTTGCTCTAGAGGATAAATTCTCCACAACTAGTCTGTATTCAGTACGTGTTGGTGGACCAAACCTGTGCAATAGAAATTTAAAAACATGTTCAAGGCTAATTATCTAAACCCGTAATGGAGATGTTGACTGTATATAAGTGTGTAATACTACCCTCAAACTAGTTTTATTTCAGCCTATATCCAAAACCTGTACTGCGCTACACATCGTCTACTGATAATACACACACACATTGACCAGACATACGGCATGACCTTGACCCATTATGACGACCTTGAACCTGTGACCTTGAATTTGGGGCACAAACACATTATACCGATAATAAATACACGTTTTGTTTCATCCCGTATCTTAAGTCAGTGGTTCACGAGTTCTTGATTGGAGATGAAAAAATAGGTTCGGAGTTGAGTTGGACAAACACTTACCTTCCACCTCTTCTTCCTCCACCACCACCAAATCTGTCTCTCCCATAGCCACCGCCACCACCTCCACCATAGCCTCCACCATAGCCGCCACCACCACCACCACCACCGTATCCCCGACTTCCACCACCACCAAAGCTACGTCCTCCTCCACCGCCACCATCACCACCACCACGTCCCCGAGATGCACGTGCGTGCTCTATTATAACTCTGCAAAAGAAACAGTATGGCTAAGTATTTAACTAGAAACTGTTTGAAAATTCATGTCAAAAAAGGTCAATATTCGTGTTTTTTTTGTTATTACATACATAATTTTTACGAATGGCAGGAGGTATACAATACTGGTTCTACCCAGGAATTAGAAGGGTGTTCCACGGAACACTAGTGTTGCCTGCCGTGTGCTTATTTCAGCTTGGTTATGTTGCAGGTTAAAGTGTTATGGAAAGGGGCAATACTCTGCCAACATGAAAGTCAGTTATTGGACACGTGTAACACCATTAATTGCATTTAGATGAAGATGTGTGTGAAGTTTCATGAACATAGGTCAAATACTTTTCAAATTATGGCCAAGGTTAGGTTACGGTATAAAGTAGTGACGGACGACGACTGACAAAGTGATCCCTAAGTGTCTGCCATGCTACGCAGGTTGGGTTCCATGGGAGCCCACGGGTTATAGGAACCAAAATTGCTTATGCAGCCCTTAAGATAAGGCTATAAGGAAGCCCATGGCCAAATTTGGTTGTGCTAGGATAAGAAGTGTAAGAGATATGGACTTGGTAAATAAAGCTTACATGCAGCCATGTTTAATGTCGAATCAAAATAATTTTCCACAAGGATCAACATCATGTCATGCTGATCATTTTAGAAAAAGTCCCATATCAATATCACTTATAGTTTTGAAGAAGTAGTCGCTACAAACTTATTTATTTTAAATCTATTTTTAGCTGTGGCGGCCATCTTGAATTTCCGGCCGACCTGAAATTTTTCTAGGATCAACTAGACATCAAGAGCAACATTCCTGTGAAGTTTCATGAAATCCGTCAAGTAGTTTCAGAGGAGTAGTCGCTACAAGTTTTTACTATATAACTCTATGTAACCAAAGATGGCCACTGGCAGCCATGTTTAAAGTCGAATCAAAATAATTTTCCACAAGGATCAACATCATGTCATGCTGATCATTTTAGAAAAAGTCCCATATCAATATCACTTATAGTTTTCAAGAAGTAGTCGCTACAAACTTATATTTTAAAAATCTATTTTTAGCTGTGACGGCCATCTTGAATTTCTGGCAGATCTGAAATTTTGCTAGGATCAATTAGACATCAAGAGCAACATTCCTGTAAAGTTTCATGACAATCCGTCAAGTAGTTTCAAAGGAGTAGTCGCTACAAGTTTTTACTATATAACTCTATGTAAACAAAGATGGCCGCTGGCAGCCATGTTTAACGTTGAATCAAAACAATTTTTGACAAGGATCAACATCATGTCATGCTGATCATTTTAGAAAAAGTCCCATATCAATATCACTTATAGTTTTCAAGAAGTAGTCGCTACAAACTTGTATTTTAAAACTCTATTTTTAGCTTTGGCGGCCATCTTGGATTTCACATCAACATGAATTTTTGCTAGGATCAACTAGACTTCATGGGCAACATTTCTGTAAAGTTTTATGAATATCCATCCAGTAGTTTCAGAGGAGTAGTCGCTACAAATAAAAGTTAACGGACGGACAGACGGACGGACAGACGGACGGACGGACAGACAGACGGACGGACGACGGACGCCGCACCACGGCATAAGCTCTGCTGATCTCTGATCAGTAGAGCTAACAAGAGGTCAATGACCGTGAAGCTCTACTGATTGATTTTGATTTCAGGAAGTAGTGACTACAAACTTGATTTTTGAAAATCTATTTTTAGCCGTGGCGGTCATCTTGAATTTCCGGCCGACCTGAAATTTTGCTAGGATCAATTAGACATCAAGAGCAACATTCCTGTGAAGTTTTATGAAAATCCATCAAGTAGTTTCAGAGGAGTAGTCGCTACAAGTTTTCATTATGTAACTCTATGTAAACAAAGATGGCCGCTGACAGCCATGTTTAAAATTGAATCAAAATAATGTTCGACTCGGATAACCATCATGTCATGCTGATTATTTTAGAAAAAGTCCCATATCAATATCTCATAGTTTTCAAGTAGTAGTCGCTATAAAACTTATTTTTTAAAAATCTATTTTTAGCCATGGCGGCCATCCTGAATTTTCGGTCGACCTGAAATTTTGTTAAGATCAATTAGACATCAAGAGCAACATTCGTGTGAAGTTTCATGAAAATCCCTCAAGTAGTTTCAGAGTAGTCGCTACAAGTTTTCATTATATAACTCTATGTAAACAAAGATGGCCACTGGCAGCCATGTTTAACGTCGAATCAAAACGATTTTAGACAAGGACCAACATCATGTCATGCTGATCATTTTAGAAAAAGTCCCATATCAATATCTCTTATAGTTTTCAAGAAGTAGTCGCTACAATCTTATTTTTTAAAAATCTCTTTTTAGCCGTGACGGCCATCTTGAATTTCCGGCCGACCTGAAATTTTGCTAGGATCAATAAGACATCAAGAGCAACATTCCTATTAAGTTTCATGAAAATCCGACAAGCGGTTTCAGACGAGTAGTCGCTACAAGTTTTCATTGTATAACTCTATGTAAACAAAGATGGCCGCTGGCAGCCATGTTTAACGTCGAATCAAAACGATTTTCAACAAGGACCAACATCATGTCATGCTGATCATTTTAGAAAAAGTCCCATATCAATATCCCTTAGAGTTTTCAAGAAGTAGTCGCTACAAACTTGTTTTTTAAAAACCTATTTTTAGATTTGGCGGCCATCTTGGATTTCACATCAACATGAATTTTTGCTAGGATCAACTAGACTTCATGGGCAACATTTCTGTAAAGTTTCATGAATATCCATCCAGTAGTTTCAGAGGAGTAGTCGCTACAAATAAAAGTTTACGGACGGACAGACAGACAGACGACGGACGCCGCACCACGGCATAAGCTCTGCTTATCTCTGATCAGTAGAGCTAAAAACAACCCCACCTCTTTTGTCTAGTCTAACCTCAGTTCTAGACTGGCTTTTAAAAATCTGATATTACAGTCTAGGGAAATGCAAAGTCTGTCTGCATTGATTTGAGGTAAAGAATGAGAACTTGTTTTCTAAAACATCACATTGGAATTCTGCATGATAACTTGTTTTCTAAAACATCACAATGGAAATCTGCATGATAACTTGTTTTCTACAACATCACATTGGAATTATGCATGATCACTTGTTTTCTACAACATCACAATGGAATTCTGCATATAACTTGTTTTCTAAAACATCGCAATGGAATTCTGCATGATAACTTGTTTTCTACAACACCACATTGGAATTCTGCATGATAACTTGTTTTCTAAAACCTCACATTGGAATTCTGCATGATAACTTGTTTTCTACAACATCACAATGGAATTCTGCATGATAACTTGTTTTCTACAACATCACATTGGAATTCTGCATGATAACTTTCTACAACATCACATTGGAATTCTGCATGATAACTTGTTTTCTACAATGCATGATAATTTGTTTTCTACAACATCACATTGGAATTTTGCATGATAACTTGTTTTCTACAACATCACAATGGAATTCCGCATGCTAATTTGTTTTCTAAAACATCACAATGGAATTCTGCATATAACTTGTTTTCTAAAATATCACAATGGAATTCTGCATGATAACTTGTTTTCTACAACATCACAATGAAATTCTGCATGATAACTTGTTTTCTAAAACCTCACATTGGAATTCTGCATGATAACTTGTTTTCTACAACATCACACTGGAATTCTGCATGATAATTTGTTTTCTACAACATCACATTGGAATTCTGAAAGATAATTTGTTTTCTACATCACATTGGAATTCTACATGATAATTTGTTTTCTACAACATCACATTGGAATTCTGCAAGCGATGCTTCAATAGTTAGAAGACGTTTTAAGACCTTGGCATTCTGCTTAGCCACAATGATCATCAGTAATTAACAGCATACCTGTCTGTTATCAGGGCCTCCTCTGGCCAATTTTTTTCTTGCGCCACCACTTGCGCCAAATGAAAAAAGTTGGGAGCCAAATTGGAGAAATTGGAGCCATTTGGCTCTAATGGCCCAAGCCATATTTCTTCTAGAGTTTTATGTATAAATGTATTTTAAATGTGAAAATAAGAGAGTTGGTTTATATCTGGTACACTAAGGAATGAAATGAATGAAACCAAACAATATTAATAAAAAATATTTATATATATATGTTTTCAAACCCCCAATATCTGGAAAGTTTCTACATCACATGTTTGCTTAAATCAACTAGCTGAACCTAATGACAGCAGGAATCATACATTGATGCTTTGATTTGATTGTTTAAGATGTATTGGTAGGCCAGTAACAAGTTCAAAACCTGCCGGTTTTTTCGTATTTCCGAAACCGCGAAAACCCATGACATTCGCTTATCTTTCCGTCTTGTTTAATTTATTTTGAAAAGATGAACTGCCATATATATTAGAAACATATTTTGGCAATGAAGTACACATAAAACCTCCTGAAAACTGATTAATAAACCAGTGTTTTTTGTAAAATGTTTGCATTTTTTTGTGTGAAAACCTCGAAATTATAAATGAACAAAAACAAAACAAATGTCACGTGGATCTAGTCAATCATGTAAAATATGTAAATTATTGAGGTGTGATTTGTGTTTGATTGGTTAGAACCTGATTGGCTAGATATTATTCAGTGGTGTAATATTTTATGGTTGCAAGGTGTTGCATGAGAGACTTGATTACCACCCGAGGCGAAAACGACAGTCATCAGTTGTACTGTTGTTATTTAGGGATTAAGTTAATTACCGGAACACTAAAGGTTATCAGCTTTGTTTGTTTATTTAATGTTAAGTGTTCGCACGTGGTAGGTGTCAAATGGTTAGTTATGTTGTTTTAGACTACATTCAATGTACACTCGTCACGGTGATTAGTGTTGAGGTCTATTTGTAACAGGCCGATTACAGCAGAGAAATTAAACAAGTTTGGCTATTTGGCAATTTCGATGTCACCAAACACTTTCGCCAAAGTTTGAAATTTAGAGCCATTTTCTTTTTTCTTTCACCATTGGCGATGCCCAGAGGAGGGCCTGGTTATTATTCCTGTCACAGAAGAGTTATATTAATAAAAATTAAATGGACACCTTGTGAAGTCATGTTTGCAACATGACAGCCTAATTCTGTTTATAAAGCTTAACACAAATACAAACCTCTCTCCAAGTAAATCTTTCCCGTTTAAATCGTGTACTGCATCATCAGCATCTCTTGGATCATCAAATTCCTGAAGTTTACAAAGAGTGAATTTCGTTTTAAGAAACAATTTTCTCAATTCTTACAAAGTTTGTAAACCATTTTAAAAACATCTGTCAGTAATAAAATCAGCATTTGAGTCTGACCAAATATAGTACAAGTTGTGTTTACGAAAATATTATATTTCAAAAGAAAAATTACTACAGAATCTATGAAATATTATGAGACAAGATTTAGATTTCAAGACCTTCTGGTAGTTCACAGTTAGCTTGTGACCACATATTCATCTAAGGACCTTCCAAGTTGGGGAGTCCTTTTACAAACAAATAAAAATGTAAGGAAGACCTTGTACTGTAATGATCAACTGTTTCCTGCACTTACCACAAAGCTGTAACCATTCTTTACCAATACATCTCTGAGTCTTCCATAACCTTTGAAAAAACGCTCTAGGTCCTTCTCTCTGGTATCATTGGCAAGTCGGCCAACATATACACGGGTACCAGACATTATAACTGTTTCTGAAATGATAACTTTTTTATTTATATCTACATAATATCTGCAATATATTAAAAAATACCAAATTGTTAAACAAATTTTGTTTCCTTTTCCCTTAATAAACAGAAAAAGGTTTGAAAAGTACCTGCAGACTTACAAAATGATTGTAATTAAAGGCAGGGTACCCAGAACGATCCCATTTCTAATGACTGCATATACAACCGTGTCGTCTGAAATCTTGTTCCTATCTGAAAACTTAATTTCGCCCAACTCCTGAATTCAACACAAATAAAACAAGAAATCCACTGATTCATATGTCTTGCCTAACGGGGGCGGGATTTAAAAATGAAAGATAAATGACGTTTAAATGAAAGCTTGTAAATTTTTAATAACTGAAAACAATGGAGTTTACAGTTTGCTGAGATGACATTTAAGTGCATTTGTTTAAAAACAAAATGCCGTTCTATATAAAAAAAAAAGAAGAGGTCAATGACCTTGAAGCCAGTAGGGCAGGTTCTGAAAGCTAGATCAGCATTCCTGTGAATTTTCATGAAAATTTGTCAAGTAGTTTCAGAGTAGTCTTTACAAGTTTTTATATATAACTCTATGTAAACAAAGATGGTCTCTGGCAGCCATGTTTAATGTCGAACCAAAATGATTTTCGACAAGGACCAACATCTTGTCATGTTGATCATTTTAGAAAAAATCTGATATCAATATCACTTACAGTTTTCAAGTCGTAGTCGCTACAAATTTGTTTTTAAAAAATCTATTTTAGCCTAGGCGGCCATCTTGAATTTCTGGCGGACCTGCAATTTTGCTAGGATCAACTAGATGTCAAGAGCAATATTCCAGTGAATATCTATTTTTAGCTGTGGTGGCCATCTTGAATTTCGACCAACCTGAAATGTTGCTAGGATCTTTTAGACATCAAGAGCAACATTCCTGTGAAGTTCCATGGAAATCTGTCGATTAGTTTCAGAGGAGTAGTCGCTACAAGTTTACTAAACAAGAGGTCAATGACCTTGAAGCTCTACTGATAGATTTTGATAGCTAGGTCAGCATTCCTACTGATAGATTTTGATAGCTAGGTCAGCATTCCTGTGAAGTTTCATAAAAACTGTCAAGTAGTTTCAGAGGAGTAGTCACTACAAATTGTACTATACAAACTCTATGTAAACAAAGATGGCCACTGGTGCCCAGGTTTAATTTTGATTCAAAATAATTTTCGACAAGGATCAACATCATGTCATGCTGATCATTTTAGAAAAAGTCCCATATCAATATCACTCACAGTTTTCAAGAAGTAGTCGCTACAATTTTTTTTTTAAAAATCTGTTTTTAGCCATGGCGGCCATCTTAATTTCCGGCCGACCTAAACAAATTCTGGGATCAATTAGACATCAAGAGCAACATTCCTGTAAAGTTTCATAAAAATTTGCCAAGTAGTTTCAGAGGAGTAGTCGCTACAAGGTTTTAGTATAAAAATCTATGTAAACAAAGATGGCTGCTAGGGGCCATGTTTAAAGTCGCATCGAAATAAATTTCGACAAGGATCAACATCATGCCATGCTGATCATTTTAGAAAATGTCCCATATCAATATCACTTACAGTTTTCAAGAAGTAGTCGCTACAAATTTATTTATTTTAAATCTATTTTTAGCCGTGGCGGCCATTTTGAATTTCCTGCCAGCCTGAATTTTTTCTAGGATCAACTAGACATCAATAGCAACATTCCTGTGAAGTTTCATGACCATCCGTCAAGTAGTTTCAGAGGAGTAGTCGCTAAATTTTTTTACTATATAACTCTATGTAAACAAAGATGGCCACTGGCAGCCATGTTTAACGTCGAATCAAAATAATGTTCGACTCAGATCAACATCATGTCATGCTGATCATTTTAGACAAAGTCCCATATCAATATCACTTATAGTTTTCAAGAAGTAGTCGCTACAAACTTATTTTTTAAGAATCTATTTTTAGCTGTGGCAGCTATCTTGAATTTCTGGTCGATCTGAAATTTTGCTAGGATCAATTACACATCAAGAGCAACAATCTTGTAAAGTTTCATGAAAATCCGCCAAGTTGTTTCAGACGAGTAGTCGCTACAAGTTTTTACTATATAACTCTATGTAAACAAAGATGGCCGCTGGCAGCCATGTTTAACGTCGAATCAAAACGATTTTTGACAAGGACCAACATCATGTCATGCTGACCATTTTAGAAAAAGTCCCATATCAATATCACTTATAGTTTTCAAGAAGTAGTCGCTACAATATTATTTTTTAAGAATCTATTTTTTAGCTGTGGCAGCCATCTTGAATTTCTGGACGATCTGAAATTTTGCTAGGATCAATAACACATCAAGAGCAACATTTTTGTAAAGTTTCATGAAAACTTTTCAGAGGAGTAGTCGCTACAAGTTTTTACTATGTAACTCTATGTAAACAAAGATGGCCCCTGGCAGCCATGTTTAACATTGAATCAAAACAATTTTTGACAAGGACCAACATCATGTCATGCTGATCATTTTAGAAAAAGTCCCATATCAATATCACTTATAGTTTTCAAGAAGTAGTCGCTACAAACTTGTATTTTAAAAATCTATTTTTAGCTTTGGCGGCCATCTTGGATTTCACATCAACATGAATTTTTGCTAGGATCAACTAGACTTCATGGGCAACATTTCTGTAAAGTTTCATGAAAATCCATTCAGTAGTTTCAGGAGTAGTCGCTACAAATAAAACTTTACGGACTGACAGACGGACGGACAGACGACGGAGCACCACGGCATAAGCTCTGCTGATCTCTGATCAGTCGAGCTAAAAACTCTATGTAAACAAAGATGGCCGCTGGCAGCCATGTTTAACGTTGAATCAGAACAATTTTCGACAAGGACCAAAATCATGTCATGCTTATCATTTTAGAAAAAGTCCCATATCAATATCACTTAGGCCTAAAACAAGAGGTCAATGACCTTGAAGCTCTACTGATTGATTTTGATTTCAGGAAGTAGTGACTACAAACTTGATTTTTGAAAATCTATTTTTAGCTGTGGTGGCCATCTTGAATTTCCGGCAGACCTGAAATTTTGCTAGGATCAATTAGACATCAAGAGCAACATTTCTGTGAAGTTTCATGAAAATCCGTCAAGTACTTTCAGAGGAGTAGTCGCTACAAGTTTTCATTATATAACTCTATGTAAACAAAGATGGCCACTGGCAGCCATGTTTAACGTCGAATCAAAATAATGTTCAACTCGGATAACCATCATGTCATGCTGATCATTTTATAAAAAGTCCCATATCAATATCTCTTAAAGTTTTCAAGAAGTCGTCGCTACAATCTTATTTTTTTTAAATATATTTTTAGCCGTGGCGGCCATCTTGATTTTCCAGCCGACCTGAAATTTTGCTAGGATCAATAAGACATCAAGAGCAACATTCCTGTGAAGTTTTATGAAAATCCGTAAAGTAGTTTCAGAGGAGTAGTCGCTACAAGTTTTCATTATATAACTCTATGTAAACAAAGATGGCCACTGGCAGCCATGTTTAACGTCGAATCAAAACGATTTTCGACAAGGACCAACATCATGTCATGCTGATCATTTTAGAAAAAATCCCATATCAATATCTCTTATAGTTTTCAAGAAGTAGTCGCTACAAACTTATTTTTTAAAAATCTATTTTTAGCCGTGGCGGCTATCTTGAATTTCCGGCCGACCTGAAATTTTGCTAGGATCAATTAGACATCAAGAGCAACATTCGTGTGAAGTTTCATGAAAATCCGTCGAGTAGTTTCAGAGGAGTAGTCGCTACAAGTTTTCATTATATAACTCTATGTAAACAAAGATGGCCGCTGGCAGCCATGTTTAACGTCGAATCAAAACGATTTTCGACAAGGACCAACATCATGTCTTTAGAAAAAGTCCCATATCAATATCACTTATAGTTTTCAAGAAGTAGTCGCTACAAACTTGTATTTTGAAAATCTATTTTTAGCCATGGCGGCCATCTTGAATTTCCAGCCGACCTGAAATTTTGCTAGGATCAATTAGACATCAAGAGCAACATTTCTGTGAAGTTTCATGAAAATCCGTCAAGTAGTTTCAGAGGAGTAGTCGCTACAAGTTTTCATTATATAACTCTATGTAAACAAAGATGGTCACTGGCAGCCATGTTTAATGTCGAATCAAAATAATGTTCGACTCGGATAACCATCATGTCATGCTGATCATTTTAGAAAAAGTCCCGTATCAATATCACTTATAGTTTTCAAGAAGTAGTCGCTACAAACTTATTTTTTAAAAATCTATTTTTAACTGTGGCAGCCATCTTGAATTTCTGGCCAATCTGAAATTTTGCTAGGATCAATTAGACATTAAGAGCAACATTCCTGTAAAGTTTCATGAAAATCCGCCAAGTAGTTTCAGAGGAGTAATCGCTACAAGTTTTTTTAATAAGGACCAACATCATGTCATGCTGATCATTTTAGAAAAAGTCCCATATCAATATCACTTATAGTTTTCAAGAAGTAGTCGCTACAAACTTGTATTTTGAAAATTTATTTTTAGCCGTGGCGGCCATCTTGAATTTCCGGCCGACCTGAAATTTTGCTAGGATCATTTAGACATTAAGAGCAACATTCCTGTGAAGTTTCATGAAAATCCGGCAAGTAGTTTCAGAGGAGTAGTCGCTACAAGTTTTCATTATATAACTCTATGTAAACAAAGATGGCCGCTGGCAGCCATGTTTAAAGTCAAATCAAAACGATTTTCGACAAGGACCAACATCATGTCATGCTGATCATTTTAGAAAAAGTCCCATATCAATATCACTTATAGTTTTCAAGAAGTAGTCGCTACAAACTTGAATTTAAAAAATCTATTTTTAGCTTTGGCGGCCATCGTGGATTTCACATCAACATGAATTTTTGCTAGGATCAACTAGACTTCATGGGCAACATTTCTGTAAAGTTTTATGTATATCCATCCAGTAGTTTCAGAGGAGTAGTCGCTACAAATAAAAGTTAACGGACAGACGGACAGACAGACGGACAGACAGACGGACGGACGGACGACGGACGCCGCACCATGGCATAAGCTCTGCTGATCTCTGATCAGTAGAGCTAAAAAAGGATTGTTTTTTATGAACGCAAAGAAGATGCACTGAATTATGTACTATAATTACTGTGACTTTATATTGTTATTTTTTTTTTATTTTTTTTTTTCGAAATGGACCAAAAAACGTCAGGGTCGGCGGGTATTCGTAGGTAGGGTAGGGTGACCCGAACCACACACTATTTTTTTTAGGCCTTAGAGTTTTCAAGAAGTAGTCGCTACAAACTTGTTTTTTAAAAACCTATTTTTAGATATGGTCGCCATCTTGGATTTCACATCAACATAAATTTTTGCTAGGATCAACTGGACTTCATGGGCAACATTTCTGTAAAGTTTCATGAAAATCCATTTAGTAGTTTCAGAGGAGTAGTCGCTACAAAAAAAAGTTTTCGGGGGGACACCGCACCACGGCATAAGCTCTGCTGATCTCTGATCAGTAGAGCTTAAAATTGGATCAAAGGAAGTTTGGTTACTTGACTGAAGATCACTAAACTATCTTTTATCGATTTGGATTTTTCTTTATAATGGGTGCACATCGAATTCCAAATGAGTGCATACTTATCTTTAATTTACCCCATCAATACCGTAATTCTTTCTTTGACGCATACCTTATAATAATATGGCCTATGATGACAGTGTTAATGGCAAAAAGAATTGGTTATCTATATGGAACGCCAAACACGACTTTGATTGTCATTTTCCATTATGATGTGGTCACTTTCATTATGATGTGGTCACTTTCCAGTGCAATGTGGTCGCTTTACATTATGATGTTGTCATTTGTCATTATGATGTGGTCACTTTCCATTATGATGTGGTTTCTTTACATTATGATGTGGTCACTTTTCATTATGATGAGGTTGCTTTTCATTATGATGTGGTCACTTTGCATTATGATGAGGTTGCTTTTCATTATGATGTGGTCACTTTGCATTATTATTATGCGGCTATTGTGGGCCTGCACAATGTGTGATTTATAAAATAAATGAAGACTTGTTCGAATTGTAACTATATTGTATTTTAATGTTCCTCTAAGTATATGTATATGTATTTAAAAAGATAACAAATATAGTGTTCACTTATTCAATGTGTGTTCACTTATTCAATGTAAAAGCTAAATGGAAAACCAAATATCACTTAAACATATAATCAC
This sequence comes from Cyrtodaria siliqua, assembly GCA_037043455.1. Classification (NCBI taxonomy): domain Eukaryota; kingdom Metazoa; phylum Mollusca; class Bivalvia; order Adapedonta; family Hiatellidae; genus Cyrtodaria; species Cyrtodaria siliqua. The sequence continues at coordinate 48,965 of JAWPHD010007930.1, forward strand.
AAATGTTGGAATCACCAAACATAATATTCTAAATTAATATTCAAATGTCCACGTATTTAATGTAAATGCTTCACTGGAAAACCAGATATCACTTTAACAAATTGTCACAATGTTGGAACCACCAAACATAAACTTATTCAATAATCTTCAAATGGATATCCAAATGCACGAGGTATTCCTCTGTCTTAAAACTAATTCTCTGACCCTAATATCTCACAAACTATTTTCTAATTTCTGTCTTCAACTTGGAAATAGTTCTTTAAAACCACTTTGGTCAACACAACTTCGACCAATAAAAATACATGTTACAAAACCTATCAGGTAGGCGGGGTTATGAAAATGTAGCCCCTGGTTATGAAAATAGCGTGAACAGCTTTATTGTTTATGTAGGAAATTAAGTTTATCCAAATGTCTACAATAAGCCATTAGATAATCAACGTGGCATTCCTGTGAACTTATCTTGGTTGCACTTCTTTTGTTACACTGATTACCTGTCAGTTATCAAAGCAGGAAGCCATCCGTCAAAATTAAGCCTAATGGAAAATTATGTCACCTCAAAGAAATTGAAAGAAAAACATTAATTAGGATTTTAACCAAAATATACTAAAAACAGTTTCTTTGTTAAAATACATTAATTGACACTTTCTATATCAAACTTTCTGAATACCACAGAATTATAGAAAATGATTTCAACTGCCTATATTGACATTTAAAAATTGTGAACATCAAAAAGACATCTAAATGTACAGCATAACACTACCTCCTCCGCTAAATTTACTTTATTCCTATAAAGTGTTTATGCTCATATACTGAAAAGTATTGCATATATGTATACACAATTACTCATTATTAGATAAACAAACAAGGATATTTTGAAACATGTTATGTACCCGTTATAAAATTTCCCGTTGACCAATATGGAAAATATATAAATTATGTAACATTACAAATACCGAAAACACCTTAGTGTACCAAAAGTATCATGCTTTCATAAAACAATAAATTCCGATACCTGCCTCAAGTCATCAATAATGGTAAAACATCAATCCACAATACCCATGAATGTTGTAATTATACAACAAGTAGTTAATGTAAGTCACAGTTTACCATGTCAAATAATTATTTAGACTAGTTTATATTTTTCAAAATAAAGCAATTATTGTTTATTGTCCGTATTCCAGTTGACATCAATGTATTATCTGCGACGTGCGTTAAACCCGCGTGGTTTACCGTTGTTGGAATGATTTCCTCTACCTCTTCCTCGACGTGTTGGATTGTCTCGTAAAAATTCTTGTTCTTTTCGTAGATTTTCCCTTTTTCGCTCAAGTTTTATTTTTGCTTGTAATTCCAAAAATTCTTGTGTGTCCATATAAAAAATTTCCTCGCGCGGCATGACCAGTTCATATTCCATTGATTTTATAGTGTCTTTCAGTGTGACTATTTCTTTCTCTAGTCTTGTGCTGTTATTGACACATCCGGTTACTTGAAGTGAAAGGGAATCATTTCGTAATTTAAGAAAATTAATCTGACAATTAAGTTTTTCGTGCAAGGGACCGTTCTCATACTTGATCCTTGACTCCTTTTCTAGAGATTTGATTAATATCAAAATTTCATACGCTTCTTCCCTTAGTAATGTTAATTCTGTTTTATATTTATTTGAGTTTGTATTAAGTTCATGGATTGTTTCATTCTGTCTGGTTATTTCCAGCTGTTTATTCTGAATAACAATTCTTTCTGCCTCAAGATCCCTTGATAACGTGTTACATTTCACTTGGTAATCACTCATTTCCTCCCGTATTCCATCGCGTTCCTTGATTAGAATTTCATTCAGTTCACCAAGCCCAATATTTGCTTCACATAACGCACTGTTTTGGGCGTTGATCCTGTTAATTTCTGCACTTCGTGCATTTAGCGCAGCTGGTTTAGTTCTGTTTTCAATTAAGAATTGGTTGTCCACACTTTGAAAAGGGAATACAGACTCGAACGTTTTTCTGTTGATGAATGCTGTCATTCGGCTCCTGTCGCGCTGCTTCGCACGTTCAGATTTTACAGAAGATTGAACGTGTTTCCTGCTTTTACACACACGTGCAAAATGTCCATTCCGGTGGCATAAATTGCAAGTAGCGTTGATGGCACGACAGTAACCAAAGATATGTGCTAGCCCACACATTGAGCACACATCACGGTAGTTCCTATTCATGATTAATCCGATATTCCAAATTTCGTCACTGGGGAATTTTGAATTGGTAGATATTAACTCGCTTGTGAATTGTGAAAGGTCCATATGATTCGTTACCCGAGATTCTGTCACCATGTATTATCTGGCTATTGTGGGCCTGCACAATGTGTGATTTATAAAATAAATGAAGACTTGTTCCAATTGTAACTATATTGTATTTTAATGTTCCTCTAAGTATATGTATATGTTTTTAAAACGATAACAAATATAATGTTCCCTTATTCAATGTATGTTCACTTATTCAATGTAAAAGCTAAATGGAAAACCAAATATCACTTAAACATATAATCACAAATGTTGGAATCACCAAACATAATATTCTAAATTAATATTCAAATGTCCACGTATTTAATGTAAATGCTTCACCGGAAAACCAGATATCACTTTAACAAATTGTCACACTGTTGGAATCACCAAACATAAACTTATTCAATAATCTTCAAATGGATATCCAAATGCACGAGGTATTCCTCTGTCTTAAAACTAATTCTCTGACCCTAATATCTCACAAACTATTTTCTAATTTCTGTCTTCAACTTGGAAATAGTTCTTTAAAACCACTTTGGTCAACACAACTTCGACCAATAAAAATACATGTTACAAAACCTATCAGGTAGGCGGGGTTGTGAAAATGTAGCCCCTGGTTATGAAAATAGCGTGAACAGCTTTATTGTTTATGTAGGAAATTAAGTTTATCCAAATGTCTACAATAAGCCATTAGATAATCAACTTGGCATTCCTGTGAACTTATCTTGGTTGCACTTCTTTTGTTACACTGATTACCTGTCAGTTATCAAAGCAGGAAGCCAGCCGTCAAAATTAAGCCTAATGGAAAATTATGTCACCTCAAAGAAATTGAAAGAAAAACATTAATTAGGATTTTAACCAAAATATACTAAAAACAGTTTCTTTGTTAAAATACATTAATTGACACTTTCTATATCAAACTTTCTGAATACCACAGAATTATAGAAAATGATTTCAACTGCCTATATTGACATTAAAAAATTGTGAACATCAAAAAGACATCTAAATGTACAGCATAACATTATGATGAGGTTGCTTTTCATTTTGATGTGGTCACTTTGCATTATGATGAGGTTGTTTTTTCATTATGATGTGGTCACTTTGCATTATGATGTGGTCACTTTGCATTATGATGAGGTTGCTTTTCATTATGATGTGGTCACTTTGCATTATGATGAGGTTGCTTTTCATTATGATGTGGTCACTTTCCAATATCATGTGGTCACTTTCCATTATCATGTGGTGATTTTACATTATGATGTAAATGCTGTGTAGCAGTCTATTTTGAATTCTGCAATCAGCTATCTGTCAATAGACAGCGCTATCGGCAGTAAAACCATGTGACTACACAGACCACACCCAGGCGTTGACATTAACGCTTGTCCGATGCCATGCAGATTCTATTTGGGACATGTTAATTGTCCCAGGTGACCTGTCCGACGGACAACTAAATTTTATATCAAACAATTAATTTTACATCTTTACCAAGAGGTCAATGACCTTGAAGCTCTACTGATTGATTTTGATTTCAGGAAGTAGTCGCTACAAACTTGGTTTTTGAAAATTTATTTTTAACCGTGGCGGCCATCTTGAATTTCCGGCCGACCTGAAATTTTGCTAGGATCAATTAGACATCAAGAGCAACATTCCTGTGAAGTTTCAGACTATCATGCTAAAAAAATGGTATAGTCAGAATGAGAATTTCATAGTCCGAAACTAAAGAACCGACTAGGTCACCCTTAAAAAAATATTTGTTTGCTGTGCTCCGACCCTGAATTTTTTAAGTGGGTAGGTAGGTAGGTCTTTTTTTTTTTTTCTTTTTTTTTTGCTGTGGTCCTGTGTTTTTTAAGCATTTTTACAAATCATAATTTCCTATCGCAATGTATGATAATGCAGTCTGTGGTTAACCTCATTAATATTTCTTTACGTATAATTTTTTAGTATAAAAAAAAAAAAAATATTTAAAAAAAAATCTGAAAAGGCTAAAAAAAAAAATACGGTCGCCGACTTTTTAGACGGTCGGTCGGAGCACAGCAAACAAACACTTTTTTTAAGGATGGCCCTAGTTGGAAAAGAAAGTAGTTGGCAAGTTTTACAAAACATTTTATCAATTTCGTGGCTTAGCCACAGGCGCCCACTGAACCAACTGTTACAGTTTTGCTGTTGCTTACTAGGTTGACTAGGCCGAAACATTTTACGAAAACAAGCGATGTAAAAATCACGGTTACGAAAGTGCACATGGTTTCCTTGCAATATGATTGGATATTCAATATCCCGAATTCAAGATATCCCTCTAGGAAATAAGTTATACTATTTATAACATTGTGTCTCGTTCACGCAGACGCTCATAATTATCGATGGAAAAATACCAGCTCTTACGCAATGATAGTCTGAAGCGTCTGATAACCTGGACTGCTATTCATGGAATTGCCAGGTCAGATAAATAGTTTTAAAGATTTTTTTATCTAATGGTCTGATCGGACTATGTATTTGTAGAAGTTTGATAGTCCGTACGAAAAAGTTATAGCCTCGGGCTCGGACTATGTGTTTTTTTCGCAGACTGACATCATTATTTTTAGCTGTGGCGGCCATCTTGAATTTCCAGCCGACCTGAAATTTTGCTAGGATCAATAAGTCATCAAGAGCAACATTTCTGTGAAGTTTCATGAAAATCCGTCAAGTAGTTTCAGAGGAGTAGTCGCTACAAGTTTTCATTATATAACTCTATGTAAACAAAGATGGCCAGTGGCAGCCATTTTTAATGTCGAATCAAAACGATTTTCGACAAGGACCAGTTTGACATCATGTCATGCTGATCATTTTAGAAAAAGTCCCATATCAATATCACTTAGAATTTTCAAGAAGTAGTCGCTACAAACTTGTTTTTTAAAAACCTATTTTTAGATTTGGCAGCCATCTTGGATTTCACATCAACATGAATTTTTGCTAGGATCAACTAGACTTCATGGGCAACATTTCTGTAAAGTTTCATGAAAATCCATTCAGTAGTTTCAGAGGAGTAGTCACTACAAACAAAAGTTTACGGACAGACAGGCGGACGGACGACGGACACCGCACCATAAGCTCTGCTGATCTCTGATCAGAAGAGCTAAAAATGAAAAATTGCGAGTGAAAAAATGTGTCAAGACATTGTCGAGCACCTTATTTCATTGGTTGAGGAGTGACTTTCGTGTAATTACGAGAAAAACCGAATGAACTCGCTCATTTCCGTATATCATCGGAAATACTGCTCGTAGGTATTTCCAAAGATACATACGTCAATTCGATGGGTTTGGTTTATTTGCCCCGGCAAAGTACCGCGTTAACCTTAACAAAAATCGGAAATGGATCGATTTTAAACATAAATTATTTTTGTTTAAATTTTATAGTTAAATATAAAAATATTTTGTAATTAATTGCATACAAATCGTACAAACTCGCTAATATTCGTAAATCATCGAAATAACGAGCAGCATGCTGGTTCTATGGGCGTCGCCATTGTTTATTACACGTGACTGAACCCACATGACCAAAAAGTAGTATCCAAGTTGGTGTCTATTCCTTTCCGATACTATTTTTGAAAAATAAAATGGTTGAGGCAGTTCGGATCGCTGAAGTACGAGTTTTGTTTAACCAATCAATTTTACGGTAACAGCCGATCTCATGTCGGACATGTGCGAAGAAGGTAGGTGGCGTATTTTAAACCATATTTTCTCACAACATTATAAATATTAGACACCGACAATGACCTAACTTGACCTTGAAAAATAAATAGTATGTCACCCAGACGTACGCAATCTGCTCATAAAAGGTGGGCCATGAAGGTGGACATGCGGCTGGGTGATCCAGTTTAGAAAATAAACAAAAAAATGTGGCGATATCTGTCAGTTGAAAAAAAAACAGAACAAGAGGTCAATGACCTTGAAGCTCTACTGATTGATTTTGATTTCAGGAAGTAGTCGCTACAGACTTGTTTTTTGAAAATCTATTTTTAACCGTGGCGGCCATCTTGAATTTCCGGCCGACCTGAAATTTTGTTAAGATCAATAAGACATTATGAGCAACATTCCTGTGAAGTTTCATGAAAATCCGTCAGGTAGTTTCAAAGAAGTAGTCGCTACAAGTTTTCATTATATAACTCTATGTAAACAAAGCAGCCATGTTTAAGGTCAAATCAAAACGATTTTCGACAAGGACCAACATCATGTCATACTGATCATTTTAGAAAAAGTCCCATATCAATATCTCTTATTGTTTTGAAGAAGTAGTCGCTACAAACTTATTTATTTTAAATCTATTTTTAGCTGTGGCGGCCATCTTCAATTTCCGGCCGACCTGAAATTTTGATAGGATCAACTAGACATCAAGAGCAACATTCCTGTGAAGTTTCATGAACATCCGTCAAGTAGTTTCAGAGGAGTAGTCGCTACAAGTTTTTACTATATAACTCTATGTAACCAAAGATGGCCGCTGGCAGCCATGTTTAACGTCGAATCAAAATAATTTTCCACAAGGATCTACATCATGTCATGCTGATCATTTTAGAAAAAGTCCCATATCAATATCACTTATAGTTTTCAAGAAGTAGTCGCTACAAACTTGTTTTTTAAAAATCTATTTTTAGCTGTGACGGCCATCTTGAATTTCCGGCCGACCTGAAATTTTTCTAGGATCAATTAGACATCAAGAGCAACATTCCTGTAAAGTTTCATGACAATCCGCCAAGTAGTTTCAGAGAAGTAGTCGCTACAACTTTTTACTATATAACTCTATGTAAACAAAGATGGCCGCTGGCAGCCATGTTTAACGTTGAATCAAAACGATTTTTGACTAGGATCAACATCATGTCATGCTGATCATTTTAGAAAAAGTCCCATATCAATATCACTTATAGTTTTCAAGAAGAAGTCGCTACAAACTTGTATTTTAAAACTCTATTTTTAGCTTTGGCGGCCATCTTGGATTTCACATCAACATGAATTTTTGCTAGGATCAACTAGACTTTATGGGCAACATTTCTGTAAAGTTTCATGAATATCCATCCAGTAGTTTCAGCTGTGAAGTCGCTACAAATAAAAGTTTACGGACAGACAGACGGACGGACGGACGACGCACCACGGCATAAGCTCTGCTGATCTCTGATCAGTAGAGCTAAAAATGATAATGACCTTGTTTTTTTATCACTTTTACATGAAGTGCGGGGACAAGTAAATTTGGCTGGGGACAAGTCAATTTTTAAAGTTACTTGTCCGAAAAAGTTAATGTCAAACCCTGACATCATAATAGAAACTTACCACATCATAATGTAAAGTGACCACATCATAATGTAAAGCAACCACATCATAATGTAAAGCAAACACATCATAATGGAAAGTGATCACATTATAATGAAAAGTGACACATCATAATGAAAAGTGAACATCATAATAGAAGCTTACCACACCATAATGAAAACAGACCACATCATAATGAAAAGCGACCACATCATAATGAAAAACAACCACATCATAATCATGGAAAACCAACAGTTTACAGTATGTCATTGAAAACAGTTGTATGGCGGGTAGTAGAGAAACATATGGGAAGGGGGGTAGTAGAGCGAGGGGGGTGGGGGTAGTAGAGGGGGGTAGTAGAAGTGGTTAGGGTGTGGGCGGGGTATGGTACGCGCCGTCAGCCTGTGGTTTAGACCACAGGCACCCGGCACAGAGCTAGGATAGTAAAAGATGGATCTGAGTGGTTAAAATATTAATTAATTGAGTTCTGGACCCCCAAAAAATGGTTATATATATGTATATATATTATATTCTTAAAGGTATGGAACTCCTAAAATGGCCAAAACAACCAACAGTTCTATACTAATTGTTATTTCTTGTTACGTACGATAGCCTGGGCAGCATAACCTGCTCATGTCACAAGTAGAATTATACATATAACCAATAAAACATAAACTGTCATTCAATCTCTCGTACTTTTTTCGTACCAGAGAATCAAATATGCCAACTTGAGCAATTTTAAGTTCAATGACAAGAAGATGGCACGGCTCTTACTAGATATAATCTATAGGTCTAACATGGTGGCATGCGTTAAAAACGACTAAAACATAATGGGATAATTAACTCGAACGGATACCTGAAGCGCCTAAACTAAAAGTTGTCGTGGAAGCTGTGAATTTCGACAATTTCACGAGAGAGTTTTGTTTTCATCACATTCGGCCATCTTGTTGTTGTTGTTGTTGTTCTTGATAATCTATTCTGCCTTCATAGGCACACCCAGTTTTCACTGGTAGAGATCACAGCCACAACCAGATATATATGTATATACGAAACCCTCACCATAACAAATGTTTGTCAATTCCGTGGTATTTTAAGTAAAAGCTTTAAACAACTTAGTAGAGTTTCCCCAGTTTGCATGTGCCGTCATGTCCTACTTATATATTTATGTTTAGATCCAAGCTCTAATCTAATATATCTAGAGCATAACATAATCGTCTGCTATGAAAGAGTAGGATTTCTACACAGGAGTTCACTAGTAGAATGTGTACTGACTGTATTATTCACAATCACACAAAAGCACACTGCAGTCCACTAGAAGCTGAAACAAGCTATAATTTGCGACACACGGATATATATGTAGCAGAGAATCTAACACATGTCAGGATGTAGTCTGTTAGTATAGGTTTTCTGACATCGTTTAACTCATTGCACTCGAGCAAGAAGTGGTGGAGACTCTCATCAGACTCGTGACAGAGTAGACACTCCTGATTGACTTCGGTTTGGTTTTATTTGGCCCTGTTTGTCTGCAGTATGTATGTTCCAGTGAGTAACTTCACTTCTATCGGTATACGATTTATGTCTCTCGAACTAAGCTATATGTACCGGTACAAGTGAGGGATGGCATTTCCCTGGATTAAAATGTTTTGAGAAATAATTCAGCGAAGAGTAAAGTTCAGACTGTGAAATAATTATTTCCTTCCATCTCTGGTTAATTGCTTTATTTATAAGCCTTTTCCACGCTAATTTCTCGATTGGTGCTGATATTAGTTCTTTAGGGGTTGGCAAGTCATATAAGGTTAGAATCTTCTTCATCGATATTTATAGGTTATTAGATTTGCATTGGGATTTATGCACGAGTTCTTCAGCGTAACTTACTTACTGTAACTTAGATAATAACACAAAAAACATAGTTAGAGACAAAAGAAAATATTGGAAAAAATACCTCTATTGCAAAACTCACTCAATTTTTGAAAAATATAAAACTGCTAGGAACAAAGCTACATATGCATTAAAACTAGCGAAATATAATTATGAAAAAGTTTGGATTTATAAAGGGCAAATCCTGTCATCTTCAATTATTAGAAGTACTGGAAGATTGGTCTGATGCACTTGATAGTGGCCAAGAGCTTGATGTAATATTCTATGACTTCAGGAGAGCATTTGATACATTACTACATAACGAGCTGCTGACTAAATTAGAAGGTTATGACATTGTGGGGAAGGTTTTGGAATGGGTGAAAGACTTCCTAAGGGACAGATCTCAAACGGTGGTTATAAATGGAAAACACTCAACATCTGAACAAGTATACATCGGGATACCTCAGGGTAGTGTGTTAGGTCCTATCCTTTTCCTTGTCTTTATTAATGATCTCCCCGCAGTAGACTCTCTCGAGAGTGTCTACTGCGCAGGCTTGGGAAACAACTAGCATCAAATTGTATTTGATTATTATGCCAATGTTTGTTTAGTCTGCTCTTAAAGGCATTTACACTCGGTGCTTGGACAACACTTTCTGGTAGGGAATTCCCGTCTTCCACTACCCTAATGCTTAAGGAATTTTTTCTGCGTTCTGTTTTGGCTTGTTTTTTGAAAGGTTTTAGGGTATTCCCTCTCGTTCTGGTATATGTTGCTAAAGGGAATAAGTTTTGGATTGATGATATATCGAATCCTCTAAGGATCATAAAGACCTGCAGCATGTCTGTGCGTAACCTCCGGTATTGAAGTGTAGGAATACCTAAGGATCTTAGCCGTTCATTATATTCTAGGTTGTTTAAAGACGATAACATTTTTGATGCCCTACGCTGAACATTTATATAGCGATTTGGTGCTTTTTTAAGCACGGGGACCAAACTGTACTGGCATATTCTAAATGGGGTCTTTCTAAAGCTTTGAATAGTGTCAAAATATATTCTTGTCTAGATACGTAAAGGTTCTCATAATTATTCCTGGATTTCTATTCGCTAAGGCTAAATGATATGAGTGTTGAAGGTGAGATTACTGTCAATTATCACCCCCAGATCCTTCTCCTCTGAAACATTTATAATCAAGTCCCTACGTTTCTCCCTGTCTTTCATAAAATAGTTATCAGTAGCCATTGATTTGCCAATATGCATTCTTTTACATTTTTTTGAATTAAATTCTAAATCCCAAGTTTTGGACCAGTCGCTAAAATTGTCAGTACCCTAGTTCTCTGTAATTTATCTACGTCTTCTTGGGAATTTATAACTGAATATGTTTTGGTATCATCTGCAAATAGCTTGACTACTGTTTCCGCTACCTCGGGGAGATCATTTATGAAGACAAGGAAAAGGGTAGGACCTAACACACTACCCTGAGGAACCTCACTGTATTCTTGTTCAGATGTTGAGTGTTTTCCATTTATAACCACCGTTTGAGATCTGTCCCTTAGGAAGTCTTTTACCCATTCCAAAACCTTCCCCACAATGCCATAAGCTTCTAATTTAACAATATTGCGCGACTTTAGGAGCGTAATATGTATACGCTGAAGAACGAGTACATAGTTCATCCACAGACTTAAATTAATAACATGTCTGTGTTGTGTGATATATCCCAATACAAATCTAATAACCTTTTTATTGCATACGTTTTTTTAATATAACAACAAATAATAAGAACAAAACAGTAGGTTTTAACATTTAATTTTCATCAATTTTTTTATTTGAATCAAACATATTGTCGATAGATCGTGGGAATTTTGACATGAACAGAAAAGTGCACCAATCACGAACGAATATACATTACACACCCAATATGACTTTACTGCACGTCAATATGAGCGAATATTGATGTTTCCTGTTACATTGCAAGTAAACGGATCTAACCGTTTTCTCCATGTAGACCTGATCCCATCAGACTGTACAGTGTATGTTTAGATGTTTATATATTATCCTCAACTGCTAGTTGCTCTTGATTTGTTGTAGCTCTCTACTAAGTTGTTTGAAGCTTTTACATAAAATACCACTGACTTGACAAACATTTGTTATGGTGAGGGTTTCGTATATACATATATATCTGGTTGTGGCTGTGAACTCTACCAGTGAAAACTGGGTGTGCCTATGAAGGCAGAATAGATTATCAAGAACAACAACAACAAGATGGCCGAATGTGATGAAAACAAAACTCTCTCGTGAAATTGTCGAAATTCACAGCTTCCACGACAACTTTCAGTTTAGGCGCTTCAGGTATCCGTTCGAGTTAATTATCCCATTATGTTTTAGTAGTTTTTAACGCATGCCACCATGTTAGACCTATAGATTATATCTAGTAAGAGCCGTGCCATCTTCTTGTCATTGAACTCAAATTCGCTCAAGTTGGCATATTTGATTCTCTGGTACGAAAAAAGTACGAGAGATTGAATGACAGTTTATGTTTTATTGGTTATATGTATAATTCTACTTGTGACATGAGCAGGTTATGCTGCCCAGGCTATCGTACGTAACGAGAAATAACAATTAGTATAGAACTGTTGGTTGTTTTGGCCATTTTAGGAGTTCCATACCTTTAAGAATATAATATATATATCGTCGAACCATCTGTTTTCGCACACCTTGTGATTTCGGACGATTCAGGAAATGACGTATGCGCGCGTTTCTTGTTTGAATTCCGTCATCCCTTTTGATGTCCGTCTGCTAAGGCTATAGTTCAAAACATCAAAAAGAAAATTGAAGCGATTTTCAGCTCTACGGACATTATTATTTCGCATGTTCCTCCATCTAGCGGTGTATTTATCATTAAATACCTTCCATTAAAAGAAAATTCAGGAATATTAATATTATTTTGCAATACTATATGGATCTGATCTTTTATCTTTTTGTAGCCATCAACAAATTGCGTTTTCATCAAATCTTTCATCGTAAATAAGAAATGGAATTGGGTCAAGTCAATGGCGGGTACCTGCAAAAAACGATGACGCAATATCGGTGTTTATGTAAAAAAGCCATCTGGCAAGTGGTAGTTATTTCATAACCGTTTGCCCCAAAACTTTCGTGACTGACATGTGACCTAAGTTGGCTGCCATGTTTTGAACAAAGCAGATGTAAACAATTTACAAACTATTCTTTTCCGAGATGATGAATGTATTTTTTTCTTTAAAACAACACAAAGCAAATACCAGGCATTGTTTTCTTTTTTAAAGTAAAATAATAGTGGATACTTTGCTATTTTTTCTGTGTTGGCAATTATACATAAAATTAGGTTAACTGATTTGCATAAAATTACCCGTATGAAAACACGGGTAGGCCTAAAGTGCGAAAAGGAGTCCTTTTCGCGAAAAGGATATTCCGCTACGAAAAGGAGCCATAAAATCAATATTTTAAGCATTAAGAAAATTATTTTTATATATTTAGAAACATACTAATGAAATATGTTTGCATTGAAAAAATTAGTTAAATCGAACTTTAAATTATTTTTTTGTCAATACTTTTGTGTTTTTACTCCATTTTGGCTCACGAAAAGGACTTTTCGTCTACGAAAAGGAGTCATAAAATCAATATCTAAAGCTTAATACAAATTATTTTTATATATTTACAAATAGATTAATAGAATATGTTTGCATTGAAAAAATTAGTTAAATCGAACTTTAAATGAATTTTTTGTCAATACTTCTGTGTTTTTACTCCATTTTGGCCTCACGAAAAGGACTTTTCGTCTACGAAAAGGAGTCATAAAATCAATATCTAAAGCTTAATACAAATTATTTTTATTTATTTACAAAAAGATTAATAGAATATGTTTGCATTGAAAAAATTAGTTAAATCGAACTTTAAATGAATTTTTTGTCAATACTTTCGCGTTTTTACTCCATTTTGGCCTCACGAAAAGGACTTTTCGTCTACGAAAAGGAGTCATAAAATCAATATCTAAAACTTAATACAATTTTTTTTTGTATATTAACAAATAGATTAATAGAATATGTTTGCATTGAACAAATTAGTTAAATCAAACTTTAAATGAATTTGTTGTCAATATTTTAGTATATTATGACTCTCTTTTTACCGTACGAAAAGGACTTTCCTTCTGCGACTATGTCTTCATGTTAAAGCTGTTCGACTTTTATACCTACTTATTATGTAAATAACCTAAGTTCGAAACGCAATTAAATGCCCTTCATAAAATCATTAATGTGTATAGAAACATATACAAACACAAAATAAACATGAAATAAAACTTATAATATTTAATTCCGTGAAGAATACTTCTGTGTTTTTATTCTGTCGTATTGCCTCACGAAAAGAAGTTTCCGCAACTGGGCTGTGCACACTTTCTTTTTCAACTGAGTATAGATACCTTTACTGTATTGGTATATAGTCACCAAACTCTTAAGAACTCAGTACATATATGTATTAGTAATGAATGACATAAAAGGGGAAATTTGTATACAAACAAATGTGTGTACTATCATTTCATGGAACAAGTCTCTATTATACGAAACTTTCATATGTACTTATATATCTACTTATTCAGCCTTGGGTCCGAGTTTGTAGTCAAGAGATTGATGCTACATCTATTATCGTATATTTTATATATGACTTTATATTTACTTTTATACGTACTTGTTCAGTCTGTCTATATTATTTTAATTATTCACTCTGTTCATTTCAGGAGATGAAAAGAAACGACAACAACACTGACTCATTATAGTTGTAATAATTTTATATATAGTTTTTTTTTAACAAATGTAATGAAAGAAAAAGAAAGAACTTTTCTGAAAATGAAATGAAAATAACATATTATTGAACATTATGTGAAGTACCATAGAATGGAGATTATTTGAAACAAAGGTGTAGTTCAATTGACATAAATAATTGTTTTGCAAACTAAAATAACAAGCATTATATACACAACGTATCGTTTTGTTTTTTTCAATAAATAAATAAACTAATACTTTTTGTCGGGGCGTTGAAGACCAGAGCCAGTCGACTTGAGGTCGACTGTTCTATACCGACGGATCATAATTACTCAATTAATTTTCTTTTCAATACATGTTACGCAGATAATACTTTTTGTCGGGGCGTTGAACACCAGAGCCAGTCGACTTGAGGTCGACTGTTCTATACCGACGGATCATAATTACTCAATTAATTTTCTTTTTGCGTTCGGCGTGTGTGATCTTTCCGCGCGTTTTCTTTTCACCTGGTGTGTTTTTTTTTCCAGCCGATGCCGTTTTCAATACAGTCCTTCTACCGTCGGTCGAAACTATTAAGTTTTGATTCGACTTCCCCTTATCTTTTAAGAACCTCTGTGTGCGCTTACCCTTTTGTTCTTGCGAAATATTAGTCCAGTGGTCGATTTCTATTAGGTGATGGGCAAAAGACGGATGTAATTTAAAATTGCCCATATCCCGTATTGCGCGGCTCCTCTTCAATTGTTCGCCAATGACGATGTCATATAAAATATTTATAAACTTAGGTAAATCTTTTATTTTCCAATTAGTTGCCGACTTCAGTGTGTGGTTCGCACTCTCCGAATTGTTATTTGTCCAGTTAGCGGGGATTTTGCCCTTTTTAACTGGTTCAATAACGTGAACTTCTAACATTGGAATCAATTTATTGTCAAAGTAGTTCCGGAATTTCTTTTCACCACAATTAGCGTCTTTACTGTCTATAAATTCACGCAATCGTGTTAACCGTGTATTATACGTGTCTATGTCTGCAGATTCCACTAACCCGCCTGGTCCATAAATATTAGTAAGTATTTGTTGTCGATCGTTGACCGGATATCCTACTTGGTCTTCCAAGTACCTGTTAGTGTTCTGCTTCAAATGTCTAGTGCATAGTACATGTGTGCAGCCAACAAAACACCGTGATATTGCGGATTTAAACGCTAATTCTTCATCACTCCCTATTGTCAAATAAGAAATGTCGGTAACCGTAAGATTGTCTGCAATTTCATGCATAAAGGAGCTATACGCTTTTGTCGTTGAGCTTGTGTGCACGAATGTTGGTCCGAAACAGATCGGGTGGTCCATGCTTGATCGACGGACAACAGACAAGTCTTTATAAACTGTTGGGGTAACATGGAAGTCGCCAATGTTGTAAGTCTTGTCTATTCCAAGAACACTGCCCTTTTCTTTGCAGCAAAATCTTTTCAAATCCTCTATCTGTTGATCTGTTTATAACGTCACAAATGGATGCTGCATTCCATTTACGTGTTTCACACTTTTAACAAATTCGTGGGTCTTTGTCATCTCTTCGACGCTTATAATATGGTCCGCTGCGTTATTGGAACAGTCGGATGTTGCTCTAGACGCTTTGTTTAATGAGTATTTGAATTTTTTTAATTGTTTTTCATTCCGCTGTTTCTGAAAATCATCATTAGTTTTTTGGTTCATTTTTCGTTCAACAGTTTTAACTGATTCATGTTTTAATTGCTGTTTTAATTCATTTACAACGGAATTCTTGGTTCTTATGTATTTTGCGTTATTGTTACTGTGCTTAACATGCCCGTGAAGTTGTCTTGGCGGGAAAATTCCTATGTATTCAACTATGGCGACACCATTAAAACATGAACTCGAAGACTTCTCAATCCATGTCATTCTCCGTTTAAATTGACTGTTTCCCGCCGGAGACGCCTTTAATGTCTGATACAACCGATGTACTTCGATGTACTTCGAGAAGTTCATTTTCATTTGGCTGTGGATCAATCACAATGAATTCGCGTTTTTTATTTACCTGTTTCTCAAAACAGTACACTCCTTTTCGTTTAACAATCGACACAATTTTACCATTTTGCTCTATGTAGTAAGAAATGGGAGTTGCTGCGTTATTCCAAGCACCGCAATCGTCCCAAAATTCACTCTTTTTGCCATTCTTACGTTTGTCTATGTTACAGGAATTGTTGATCAAATAAAACATTCCGTCCTTTCGACCACTCGGGATCTCGCTAAGTAAAGTATACGGGCCCTTCAAAGTTTCGATTGTAGTTTTGATGTCAATACATACATTTTCATCTGACATTAAATCTCTAGCTCCTCCCTCTATTGATCTAAACAACTGATACCATGTGGCATCCCAATAAACAATTAACACGTGCCATTATGAAAACCATTCAACGCACGACATATGTGCGAATCAAGATGCGTGCCTTTTATAATTGAATCAGCATGTGAGAAGTTTCAGTAATACTACATACTTCATGTATTGATGTTTTTTATAATGTAATAATTGAAATATTTAATGCTTATAAGCATTCAGATAAGACTGAACTTTTAGAAAAAGTAGTTGAAAATCCTTTTCGTATGGTAAAAAGGAATGTCAAAACACAAAAGTATTGACTATGAATTCATTTAAAGTTCGATTTAACTAATTTTTTCAATGCAAACATATTCTATTAATCTATTTGTTAATATATAAAAACAATTTGTATTAAGTTTTAGATATTGATTTTATGACTCCTTTTCGTAAACGAAAAGTCCTTTTCGTGAGGCCAAAATGGAGTAAAAACACAAAAGTATTGACAAAAAAATCATTTAAAGTTCGATTTAACTAATTTTTTCAATGCAAACATATTCTATTAATTTTTTTGTTAATATATAAAAATAATTTGTATTTAGCTTTAGATATTGATTTTATGACTCCTTTTCGCGGACGGAAAGTCCTTTTCGTATGGTCAAAATGGAGTAAAAACACAAAAGTATTGACAAAAAAATAATTTAAAGTTCGATTTAACTAATTTTTTCAATACAAACATATTTCATTAGTATGTTTCTAAATATATAAAAATAATTTTCTTAATGCTTAAAATATTGATTTTATGGCTCCTTTTCGTAGCGGAATCTCCTTTTCGCGAAAAGGACTCCTTTTCGCACTTTAGGCCTACCGTGAAAACACTGCATCTTGGGGGAAAAACTAATTAAATTAAGTGTGCGAAAACTAAAGCCGCTTACCGTAAGAAAAAATATGTAGGTCATACATTTACAAACTTATCAGATGAAAAGTAAATTAAATTTGATAATTGTCTAGGTAGCTTTTGCTGCAGACTGAATAGTTTATTCCATCTAGCATCTTATTAGGTTAACTGTATACTTTTCACTGATATTATGATACCAATTATCGCTAAGTGTGCGAAAACTAAGAGGCCGAGGATACATATATATAACCATTTTTTGGGGGTCCAGAACTCAATTAATTAATATTTTAACCACTCAGATCCATCTTTTACTATCCTAGCTCTGTGCCGGGTGACTGTGGTTTAGACCAAAGATATCGGTTTCTTTTTAAACCGGTATCTGTGGTTTAGACGGACCGTTATAAATGACAACACACAAAATGACAAATTCGTTGTTCCGTGACGCGTACGTAAACTACTACATTTGAATTCGAAATACAGGACAGGTATGGGCGGAAACAATTAAAGGTTAAGATGATATTTTACATAAATCGTCAAAGATAGTGTTTATACATGTATAAGAGTTAAGAACTATACCTTTAGTACTGAAAATGTATGTTTTTCATGGATTATTTTCTTCTTTTTATTTTTCTTTTATCACGTGACCTGCAGATACGTAAACATAATTCATGAAACGAATACTAAGGATATCGGAATAATAAGATAAGATCATGTTTATTCAGAAAGCGACATAGATGTAACAAAGAAGTAACAAGAAAAATACAAGTTAACGGTTATGGTTAGGGTTAGGGTAAAATACAATGTACATTTATAATAATACTAAGGTTCATACCCACAAAACATGCAAAACACTACATACAAGCAGCCCTAGACAGGCAATGGATCGGCCCAGCCATCGTACCCGTACTCAGTCTAATCGTGTATCGTACACAGGACAGAATATAACCCATAGCCACTCTACATCCACAAGTGGTGATAGCAATCTTCCACGTAAGAATTTTAATTTCAGACTCCTAACAGTCAACTGCTGCAGCTTAAAGGCCAATCAGTCCGAATTCAAGGTTTCGACGGATTATATCAAGCCTGATATTATATGCGGGACAGAATCCTGGCTTAAAGGTGTAAAACCAGGGAAGGATCCAGCACCTAGTGCCATCAAGACCAGTGAAGTTTTCCCTGAGGGGTACACCATCCATCGTAATGACAGGACATCTGGCCTGGGTGGAGGCGTCTTTACAGCTACCAGAGAAGGCATAGTGGTCCACGAGCAGCCGGATCTCGTAACTGAATGCGAAATAGCCTGGTCCAAGGTAAAGCTGAAGAACAAGAAGGACCTATTCATCTCATCATTTTACATGCCCCACCGCAACCTGAATGACATCAAGAAACAACAGCAGAAGCAGACACATCTTACTGGCTGGTGACTTTAACTGCCCTGACATAGATTGGAAGAAACTGACGGTGAAAATTGGTGCTGCAGACCGTGAAGTTCATCAAGCCCTATTAGACCTCTCAATTGACCAAGGACTCAATCAGATACACAACCAACCTACCAGAGACGGTAATATGCTCGACTTAGTCTTCACCAACAACCCTTCACTAGTTAAGACATCTACATCAATCCATAGGAATCGGACATATTTTGCATGTAATAAACCAGATTGACTATCCACTACTAGTATATTAAAATATAAATTGAAATTTTCGCGTTGCATTCCTGTCTATTTTTATATAAAATTATATACATGCTGGGACCTACAATACTGTACTATGTTTACAATACGTCCGATTCCTATGATCAATCCCTGGTATAAGCGATCATGCAATGATAGTTACAGATATAGACATCCTTCCACAATACTTAATACAGAAACCCCGTAAGATCTACATCTACTCCAAAGCAGATTGGGATAACATCAAAATAGACTCAGAATCCATCTCCGATGACATCATCTCTATGTGTACCAATCCTGGAACTACAGTACATGACATCTGGAATAAATTCAAGAATGGCATCTCTAGAACCATAGACAAGAACATCCCCTCAAAGATCATCAAAAAAAGACTATCAGTACCATGGTTCAGCAAGAAACTGAAGATATTGTTAAAAAGGAAAGCCCGTCTCTACAAACAGGCCAAGAAAACCAACCAGTGGAACAGCTACCACTCATTTCAGAAGACTGCAAGAGAGAATTCAAATTGGCAGAAATAAACCATATAAACAACATAATACAAGATGGTCTTGATAACAACAACACCAAACCATTCTGGAGATATGTTAAATCTAAACGGCAAGACAGTATTGGTATTTCGCCATTAAAAAAGCTTTGTAACTTAGTAAACAACAGTAAAGAAAAGGCAGAAATCCTTGTCCAACAGTTCCAGTCAGTATTCACCAAAGATGATCCATCCTACACTATACCCATAATCAACCGTCAACCTACTCCAATTATTCCACTACTGGTCATAACATCTAAGGGCGTTGAAAAACTTTTACAGAGCATCAATACGAGCAAAGCTATCGGTCCAGACCAGATTTCTAACAACATCTTGAAGAACTGTGCCACAAAACTGGCTCCTGGGCTACGCATGATTTTTCAAACAACTCGGGTCAGCTCCCAAAAGACTGGCAAAACGCGTTTATCGCTCCAGTATTCAAGAAAGGGAACGTACACCTCCCTGAGAACTATCAACCTGTATCACTTACATGTGTTTCATGTAAGCTGCTTGAACACATTATCTGCAAACATATCCTCACACACCTCGAAAACAACAACATACTTACCTCCCTTCAGCATGGCTTCAGATCTGGGTACTCCTGTGAAACCCAACTTCTTGCAACCGTACATGACCTACTGAAGAAACATGACGCTTGCAGCCAAACAGATATGATTATCCTAGACTTCTCTAAGGCCTTCGATACAGTTCCTCACGAGAAGCTTCTGGCCAAGATAAAGAATTATGGAGTAGACGGACCCCTAAACACCTGGATTCGGAACTTCCTGACCCAGCGGCATATGCAAGTCTTAGTAGAAGGTGAGTACTCGGACCCAGTCACAGTAGACTCTGGTGTCCCTCAGGGTACAGTCATGGGGCCTCTACTATTTCTGTGTTACATCAACGATCTCCCTGATTCCGTTAAATCACAGGCCCGTTTATTCGCGGATGACTGCCTCCTCTACAGAGTCATAGAAACCAGAAAGGACCATCTTATTCTCCAAGACGACTTGAAGGCGCTAGAAGATTGGGCTCACAACTGGGGCATGCAGTTTAATGCCAAGAAGTGTTATATCATGAGCATTAACTCGAAATCTTCTAACTTCTACTCCCTAAATAATCAGATCCTCCAACAAGTTAAAGAAAGCCCCTACCTCGGAGTAACCATATCGGAAGATCTGAAATGGGATGCGCACATAACAAAGACCATCAAGAAGGCTAACTCATCCCTCTGGTTCATGAAGCGCAACCTAAAACACTGCCCTAAGTCATGCAGAAGATCAGCATACCTGGCACTGGTGCGATCGACGCTGGAATATAGCGCCACCGTCTGGGATCCCTACTATAAGAAGGACATAACACATTGGAAAGGGTCCAACGCCAAGCAGCTAGGTTTGTCTCCGGAGACTACAAGTCACACAAGGAGGGATGTGTCACACGAATGCTGTCAGTCCTGAAGCTACCGTCGCTCCAAGACAGAAGGAAGATGAACCGACTCGTCTTCTTCTACAAGGTGGTCGAGGGGCTGGTGCCAGCTTTCAAATGCCAAGAGTATCTTATTCCTGTAAGACCTAAACGCCGTATTAAAGCAAAAGCTTTCAGTGACTTTCAAGCAAATAACATTATGGACAATCAGGTGCTAAATAATTCAAAGTGTTTCAAAACAATACAGTGCAAGAACGAACAATATAAAAACTCATTCTTTCCAAAGACAATTATTGATTGGAACCATCTTGAAGACAGTTTCGTTTGCACGCCATCATTGGAGAGCTTCAAATCAGCTCTCGTAAAGTGCTACTAACAGCAACAGCCTCTCTTCCGATATGTTTACGCCGTAACAGGCCCTACATCGTATAGATTCAGATTCAGATTCAGAAAACAATGGCCATAGTAACAGGTATGTCCACCAATTATTTTCTCCATTGACGCCCATGTTAAAATGTCACATCTTAGTGAATTGCTGCAACTTCAACTCAAGTATGGATAATGCAGAAGTGTAATTGTCATATAGAAACATAGTTTTCCGCTTGAAAATCACAAGGCCTGTTAGACAGTTTTTGTTTGTTTGTACTAAACACAGACCTAATAACACATTATTAATATGTCTGTGTACTAAACAGGTCAAGGGTACAGCTGTTTTAAGTAAATTAAAGGTGCTCACCAAGTGCATGCATAGATTCGAAATTTGGAAAAGGCTCATCAATAACCCAGTAAAACCTAGCAATACACTTCTTACACATACAACAACAAAGTCGTATAGAAATGGACTATTTTCCCCTACTTATAATGCCACTTACATCTCGGAGGCTTATATACAATTGGTGGTGGTAAACCTACAAAGTAAAAGGTAACCTATGATAATTTTAATAACTAGACGTCCAGTTGGGTTGTTTTTGTCTCCGCACCCCCTCCCCCAACACACACACACACACGCACACACACGCACACGCACAAACGCACGCACGCACTCAGTGTAATGCATATGAACCAACCCGGCTGAAACCTCTACACGTCGTCTCGATATGGTGAACCCAGTGTCTGTGTGTGTGGGGGTGGGGGTGGGGGGGGGGGGGGGGTGAGTGGGGTGGGGGGGGGGGGGGGAGACATAACTACACTGGTATAAGTATTAGCCTTGAACTCAATTCCAAAGTATGAAACCGACCTAACCAAAAAAGTATCAGTTCAATGTTCACTAACTTAGTTGAACATACTAGTATATAACAGCAAGCAGCAATTTAAGATAATGCATGCTTTCTTTTGAGGTGATATCTGTTGTCAAATGCGCATATGGATTAGTGGAGCCTCCGGTACAGAATTAGTGGAGCCATAAAATGCACTGTCTTATATAAGTATTTAATGTAAATCCATAATTGGAACCCTTTTTAATACCTTATATGTACAATACAGCTGGCTAAAATCAATGTTCTGAAAGGTAGGTTAACATGATAAGGCAGGATTTGCGTTTTTGATAAAATGATTTATATAAGAAAACCACTCTCCTTTTTTTTACACCGTGACCGACTGTGCTTTTTTTTGGCTCCACTAATTTTGTAAAAGATGCTGCACTTAACAGGCGTAAATATATTAAATAGATGACAAAAGAAATCTTACCCTATAATAGCTACCCTCCGTCATGTATTAGATATCTTTTTTATGCTCCCCGAAATTTTCGGCCTGGGGCTTGGGAGGGGGTGGGGTATGAGGGCGGATATAGTTACAAGCATGCCCGTATATATTTCCGTATATCCGTATGTCCGTCTGTCCCACTTTCTTGTCCGCTCAACTCTAATCCGAGCCTTCTCTGACCTTACCAACCCTTTTTACGATTTTGATGTTTTATCTAGCTGTGCAAGGTCAGATGAATTCCTATAGTAAAACAAGGGGGTCTCCTCTCCCGCGCGGGAGAGGCCCTTCCCTCTTGGTTTTAGTCAAGATATTTAGGTAAGTATGAACTGACTTAAAATTGCAAGCATATAAAGCGGTTAATTATCTGTGTATTTATTTACCTCCTTAATTGTACCAAAATATTTGTTATATGTTTCTATTAAAGTTCTGTCAACCCTTTTAAGACGAAGTTAAACACAATTAAATTTCCAACATTGGCTCAAAAAAAACATGTTTGAGGAACTACAATCGATGAATGTGCACTTTTAATATTACAACTTGTATATTAAACATTAATTGATCGATTTGTTAGGCTTACCTAAAGTATTCGACTCGACGCCGCAGACACCGTTCGAAGTACATCTGTTTCTTTTGTAATCTCCTCGTTTTTACTATGGGAACTCCTATGACCTTAAACAGCCAGATGAAATATCAAAATCTTAAAACAGGGCTGGTAAGGTCACAGAAGGCTCGGATTAGCTCAACTCCTCCTACGTTTTTCATCTGATTTTCATGAAAATTCACAGAAAGCATCGATATGTCTAGTAGTGCATAATGTCAGGACGTTCCGGTTGAATGATTTTTGGCGGAGTTACGGGACTTTGAAGTTTTTCGAATCTAACCGTGTCCGCTCAACTCCTACGTGGTTAAATGATTTTTGGCGGGGTTACGGGACTTCGAAGTTTTTCGAATCTAAACCTTGTCCGCTCAACTCCTACGTTTTTTATCCGATGTTCACGAAACTTCATAGAAAGTAAGAGTATGATGTCTAATAACGCTTATTGTCAAGCCGTTCCGCTTGAATCATTTTGGTAGATTTAAGGGACTTTGAAGTTCTTCGAATCTAAAACTTCTCCGCTCAACCCCTCCTAAGTTTTTCATTCGTTTTCCATAAACCTTCATAGAAGTATCAGTATGATGTCTAGTAGCGTATATTATCAGGACGTTCTGGTTGAATGCTGGAGATAAGGGACTTTGAATTATTTCTTTTTAAATCAAACGTTTGTCTGCTGAACTCCTACATTTTACGTCCGATTTTCATGAAACTGTATAGGAGGTATCTCTACGATGTCAAGAAGCGCATAATAAGTGGTAATAAAAAAATCAATGAAAATGAGACATGAGAGCCATTTTTTTTAATCGTTTGTAACGGAGACGGGAAACAAATAACGTTTATTTTCCTGTCAAAGGGCCATCTCTGGCATGGAAATTACAACGCAAATAAAATAACATAAAAGCAAACAAAACAAAAACTTGATTTTGATTAGTATTTAACAACATGATATTAATAGCAAAATGAATCTTATGATCACTGTAATATAGCATTAACCTTTAGCCTATATATATGTAATACATATTAATATAAATGTATGTCTACATGTATGAAATACAGACCAGTAAATACCTATAGTTTATACTGTTTAGTATAGACATAACAGTCTTATAGACCTAATAATTGGCAAAAATGCATGATTCTGCACTGTGGGCACTCTAGATCCTCCATTGTTGATCCAATCTTTACCAAACTTACACAGTAGTTAAATATCCATACTATATCGGATGAGTTCTTGAACAAAGAAGATTTGATCGCTAACAGTTGAATTAGCCTATCTGCCCTTGAATTATTGGCAAACATTTCATAATTGCTTGTGGGTACTAGAGATCTAGCCCCTCCATTTTGTATCCGATCTTAACCAAACGTATTCAGTAGGTAAATAACCATAAGATTTCGAATAGTTCTTGAACCAGCTAGATTCAATAGTTATCTGTCCTTGAATTTCAAAAATACATAATGTTGCCATTATCCGATCTTACCCAACTAACACGGTAGTTATATATCCATAAGATCTCGGACGAGATCTTGAATCAGCCATATTTAATCGCTAATCGCTGAGTTATGGCGCTTGAATTTTATCGAAAAAATCATAATTTGGCATTATTTCTATAAAAACAATTGCATTTTATACCTAATCTTAACCACACTTTCACAAACTGTGTATACTTATAAGATATTGGACAAGTTCTTCAACTAGGTGTATTCGATGTTATCATTGTGAGTTATCTGCCCTTGAATCTACAACAATCTAAACCCCGAAATATTCATACAGAGACACTTCCTGCAAGTCGTAAAATACAATAATCATACAATAAATATCTAGACACAAGATCAGAAACCGTACTCGCATTTGTTCAAGAAATGCATTTTACGGCAAATCAATTAACTAGGTAATATTTGCGGTAAGCAGTTTTTATAACGTGCAATAAAATGGTATCATGTTGTTTTTTTGTATATGTCAAGAAAACGAATATATATATCTTACTCGACCTCGGAATGAGTGTTGTGTGCCAAGAATCTAGTATGTGTATGACATCCAAAACATGGTTCAATGGACAACTATTTGTTGTTTTTTTTCTGCATTTTTTCCTATGCATTTATATACAATGAATCATTCTATTTATGGCTTAAATTTACCAATCTTCTGGTAGCTGGTAAAAACTAGACATCATACTGATACTTCCTATGAAGTTTCGTGAAAATCGGATGAAAAACGTAGAAGGAGTTGAGCGGACACGGTTTACATTTGAAAAACTTCAAAGTCCCGTAACTTCGCCAAAAATCATTCAACCGGAAGCTCCCGATAATATGTGCTACTATACATCATACTGATACTTCTTATGAAGTTTTGTGAAAATCGGATGAAAATCGTAGGAGGAGTTAAGCGGATAAGAAAACGGGACAGACGGACTTACGGACATACGGACTACAAACTTAATGTTGCCATGTGAGGCAACTATATGATTCCCCGAAAATTTCAGGGAGCGTAAAATAGCATGTGTAGTGTACATTCATAGATAGAACTCTTCATCGCCATATGGTATGTTCTAAAAAAGCTCCTCCATTCTTGGTTCAAAGCACTCTCTCACATAACTGGGCTAAGACCTCCCTCTTACATATTCATAACTGTGGTCAGTCTATCTGCACGAATTCATCAATTTGGTTATATTTGAGTATACACATTAATTCTTGTCATTGTAACAATGTTTGCATTTAAGATGTGCGTATATTCATCCACTGACGTCCATAGCTAACAATAAACATATTTATACATTTAAATATTTTTTTTAGACAATTGTGTTACAGGGTGCCTGAATGTAATCCGATTATCAAATAGATTAATTCATTTTCAATTTTGTTTGATGAATCTGTTAAAGAAATTAACCCTTCAAATAACGGTAAAATTACTCTACAAAATCATTTTTCAAAACGCTATCCAGGTGTTCAGGTCATATAATAATGTATATGTGCCGATTAAGTTTCATTTCACGGATTCTTACACGTGATTGAATATGCTTAAAATGAATTATGTACTCTTTAATCTGGGAATTGGTCTGGCTGGCTAAAGCCGTTTATATTCTGTCTATAGAGTTTGGATTCTCAAAATATGCCACAAATGATATACTAGTATATACCTCGTCGTCAGTCGATTTAGAAACGGTGTACACGTACAATTTGGCTGTTGCTGGCGGATTGCTACTTTAAAAACATATTGATGTCAGAGGTTTCATACGATTTTTTTTCCAAAATTGTACATTCCATTTAAAATATATGAAATAATATGTAACTAGGGTACTAATATACGTGTCATCTGGTGCATTCTTATTGGTGGAGACTTCGACAAGAACAAGAACCAATGGGAAACGTAGTCAATGTGTCTGAATCTAGATGTCGCAGCAGGACCCACTATTATATTTGGATATAAAGTCTCCGGGATGGTGACAACTTCTTTAGTAGAACCTCGAGTGGCTAGGCTAGGCATGCAGTGGCTGAAAAGTTTAGCTCATTCAAAATGGCTACGGCCAATGGCATACACATACAGGTTCTATCAAGAGAACTTACTCTAAAACTCAAGCTTTAATGTTGCTCGAGATCTTATTAAAACCAAACTTCAAATAACTTTGGTGAAAATCCGAAACTGTTTACCTAGTTGTTCTGTTCACGTGTTCTATTCTGTGTATGAGCTGAAATCAGTGATTCCAAAGCAACATAGTAATGATGTTTATTGTACGAATACTACCAATAGACTGCTATCAAAATGTCATGCATATCTCGAACAGGGTTCATAGTTAACAAACCAGATTGTTCTCAGTTATTTATATGACATGAAATTCATTACTATTTATGATTATTAACCGCTGAAATAAATGCACCTAATTATACTGTCTACCTACAATAATACTGAAAAACATTTTCAATAATTACACATCAGTCAATATTATTTGACTTGACAATCTGTGGAAACATCCAATCTGTGGAAACATCCACTGGCCAAACGATCTGGTGGTTTTCGAAACCGAACTGAACGTCTCGCAAGTGGGGTTTCAACTCCGGTGGATTCTCGGGATATGTCCGTAACACCCGTTGATTCTGATTGGCTAGCGTTGGGTTGACTGACGTCTACTGGTTGGCTAACGTCAAAAGTGCCTAAATGGTGTGTATGTAACACTATGTCACCAGGGCATTAATAATTAACAAGTCCAGACTTTTAAATACACGTTTTAATAATCTTTAAAACTACCCCATTCTGATCGTATAGTGGTTATATTAATTCTAACAGATGTTACTCATCAAATCTCGACATCTCAGACTATCTCTAACAACCTCCCAGAACTCTCTTCTGCTCCTAAAACATACCAATATATACCTGCATTCACGTGCCATTATATCATTGGATTTCGACACATTTATTCAATTCGTCTAACACTAAACCCCGCCTACCACTATATACCTGAGTAAGCTAATATAATATCTGCTATTAAAGAGGGCTATCCCAAATTGTAGAATATTAGGTAAATTACTATTAACTGAAATATACTTCTACTACTTGTTATTAAATTATTATTATTACTTATTAAAGGGTATGGTAGTGTTACATGTATGACTTGCACTGTCGTGACCATCGACATCAGCAGGCAACTCCAACACTGCCATGGCGGAGGTTTGCACCATCATTTGGTTGACTACCATCTGTTAATGTTCCAGTTGGTCCCATAAAACATCTGGTGGGATACATCAGGGTTTCGCCTTCTGGCCGGAATGACATATCTCTCGGTGTCGGATTCAGAACTCCCTGTGTCTGAATTTGATTCTGTCCGAGGCACTGTGGATCTTGTAGTCCGTGCCGAAACCTTGCGGTTTGGTATCTTGAGGGGACTGAGGTCACATGGGATAGACGTGAAAGGCAACATGTTGCGATGCAATGTCCGAATCGGTCCTTTTCCATGCTCTCGCTGGACTCTGTATACAGGAATGTCTATATTTGGTATTGACATCAACAAATAATGATCCTGTTCCCATTTGTCCGCCAGTTTCTGCTTCCCTCTCAATCCTACATTTCTCACTAGTATCCGGTCTCCAACTTCCAGTTTGGACTCCCTGGCCTTTCTATCGTAGCGCTTCTTGTCCTGGGCTGCATTTGTATTTGCTTCGGCAGCTGAAATACCATACGTGTACTGCAACCTGTCTTTCAGTTTACTGGCATACGTATTGGGATCTGATGCAGCTTCGTGGCACTCTGGTTAGTACCCAGGTACGCATCCACTGAAAGACGAGAGTGCCACCCAAACATGAGGAAATGAGGTGAGAATCCCGTGGTGTCACTCTTTTTGGCATTGTAGGCTGTACCAGTGGAGCTATGCACGACTTCCAGACTTCTTTCTGGTGCTCGTCTAAGGTATGAAGCATCTTCAACAATGTTTGATAGAAGCGCTCCACTGATCAATTTCAAGGCGTTGTACGGGTCTTTTGTATTTGCGCTATCTTGCAAAGCTACTTTACTGGTAAAGTTCTTCCCCTGATCACTATGCAGAGTCTCCGGAAAGCTATAATACCTAAATAAGTGATCATAAGTGCTTTCGTGGTGGTTGAGTGGCTATTTGAGTCTGGTGTAACATTGGGTGACTGAATCTGGTATAACATTGAGTGGCTAATTGAGTCTGGTATAATATTGAATGGCTATTTGAGTCTGGTATAACATTGAGTGGCTATTTGAGTCTGGTATAACATTGAGTGGCTAATTGAGTCTGGTATAACATTGAGTGGCTATTTGAGTCTGGTATAACATTGAGTGACTTTGAGTCTGGTATACCATTGAGTGGCTAAAGCTGTTATTCATGTTTAATATTATTGCTTTTAAACAAAAAAGGGTGTTATCTTTTAATATAGACATACAGAAAATTTGTGAGGCTATCCGAGTGCGTCGGGTTTAAGATATTATACATAGACAAAATCGGTCAGGATACAAGACGACTGAAGAAGGCTTCCAGGAAGATGGGTAAGTTAATTTAAGACCTTTGTCGCATCATTTTGCCATAACATAGCAACAAACAGTAAATTGTTGGTGAGCAGCGTGAAGTCACCTAATTTTACATGTCCGAGTTCTGCCACCCTTGGGGAACAGAGTGATGTCTTCTAATTTTACATGTTTGTGCTGTTTGATTTCTGCAAGGGATGGCTTGGGCATACCGCGTGACGTGGTCTGTTATGACAAGAATGTCCTCAAAGCCTCCCTTAGATCTTTCTAACGACAGGAAGTCGATGCATACCAACTCCATCTAGCCGAGTTGTCCGTCGTCCGTCCTTCGTCCATCGTCCGTCGTCGGCGTTAACTTTTGGCTCGTTAAGACGATAGGGCCTTCATTTTTAATCCGATCTTTACCAAACTTTAACAGGTTGTTAATATCAATAAAAGCTCGGATGAGTTCGAAAACCAGCCAGATCGGACAAGTAACAGCGGAGTTATGGCCATTGATTTAGTTAAAAATGCTATATTGCTATATTTTGCCTCGTTAAGACGATAGGGCCTTCATTTTTCATCCTATCTTTACCAAACTTTACCACATTGTTAATATCAATAAAAGCTCGGACAAGTTCGAAAACCAGCCATATCGGACAGTAACAGCAGAGTTATGGTCCTTGATTTAGTTAAAAATGCTATATTGTTATATTTTGCCTCGTTAAGACGATAGGGCCTTCGTTTTTCATCCTATCTTTACCAAACTTTACCACATTGTTAATATCAATGAAAGCTCGGACAAGTTCGAAAACCAGCCATATCGGACTTGTAACAGCGGAGTAATGGCCCTTGATTTAGTTTTAAATGCTATATTTTGCATCGTTAAGACGATAGAGGCTTCATTGTTCATTCGATCTTTACCAATCTTTATCAGATTGTTAAAGTTGTTGAAAGCTGGAACAATTTTGAAAACCAGCCATATCGGACCAGTAACAACGGAGTTATGGCCCTTGATTTTGTTAAAAATGCTATATTTTGCCTCGTTAAGACGATATGGGCTTCATTGTTCATCTGAACTTTACCAAACTTTATCAGACTGTTAATATCAATGAAAGCTCGGACAAGTCCGAAAACCATTCATATCGGACTAGTAACAGCGGAGTTATGGCCCTTGATTTAGTTCAGAATGCAATATTTTGCCTCGTTAAGACGATAGGGCCTTCATTTTTCATCTGATCTTTACCAAACTTTAGCAGATTTTATGACTTTCTTTTTTTATATTATTATTTTTTTTATTTTTTATTTCTTTCATTTTTTTTTTTTTTTTTTTTAATTTTTTATTATTATTTTTTTTTTTTTTTTTAATTTTTTTTTTTTTTTTTTTTTTTTTAGCTCTATGTTGGACCAGTCGGACCAGACCAGTAACAGAGGAGTTACGGCTCTTGATTTAGTTAAAAGTGCTATATTCTGCCTCGTTAATACGGTACGGCCTTCATTTTTCATCTGATCTTTTCCAAATTTTACCAGATTCTCTAGTTATGGCCCTTGATTTAGTTAAAAAGCTGTTTTTTGCCCGAAACTTTCAAAAAAATACGTAAATGGCAGTCAATCGCTTCATTGATGTTATAAGAGCCGTGTTAGCCAGTAGAGCATCCACAGGCCCTCTTGGGCCTCTTGTTTTATGTTCGGCTTCACATATGTCTTCCGTCGTATGCATCGCCACACGTCTCAACCTTTTGGTTGACCTCATTTCCTAGTCCTGGGCAGTAGAACCACCGGGTCTTTCCTATATGACTGTGGCACAACAAGCTGTTCGGTCTTCTGACCATCCAGAGACGTTGTCCTGTACAGAATGTTGTTAACCAAATGCACACGTTTCTGTACCTCCGAGGTCTCCATCCTCACCTTCTCATCCCTGGGGAGGTTACCACTACTTTTATGGTCTATCACTCTCGAAACTGCTGGGTCCGTTCTTTGTTCTTTGTTGAAGCTTTCATAAGAAACCACTCCCACACTGGCCAGGTGTGGGGTGTTATCCTCTGACACACTATCCACTAGTGGAATAGACGCCTATCCACTAGTGGAATAGACGCAGTTGCAGAGTGGCAGATGAATTTTACAACGTCTGGGAAGACTTATGGAATGCGGGACAATCCATCTGCATCAGAATTCAACTTTCCAGATCGTTAAGTGATAGTAAAGTTGTAATTTGCCAATCTGGCATCCAGCTTTGCCGATGTCAACACATACGTGAGGTTTTATCGGTGACCTCATCAAAAGTGTTGGAGTACAGGTAGTCGTGAAACTTGTCGGTCACTGACCACTTAAGTGCCAAACACTCCAGTTTATGTGCTGGGTGTTGCTTTCTTCTCACTTGTTCGTCTTCCACGGCATGCATATGCTACCCCCCCCCCCCCCCCCCCCCCCCCCCCCCCCCCTGCTTCTGGTATAGCACAGCGCCAAGTCCTTGTCCACTGACATATGTGTGCAATATGAATGGCTGGGTGGAGTCAGCATATGCCATGATTGGTGGTGATGTCAATTTATCCTTAAGCGTATCAAATGCCTGCTGCTGAGCATCTCCCCAAATCCATGAGCACCAACAGCGAAACGTTCTTCACAAACCGCCTGTAATAACCAGCGAAACCAAGCCACTGTCTTAACTCCTTTAAGTTGGATGAAGGTTGCCAGTCTTTAATGGCGGAGGTCTTCTCCGGGTCGGTGGCTACACCCTTGTCAGAAACAACATGGCCCAAGTATGTAACTTAGGTCTTAAACAAGAGGTCAATGACCTTGAAGCTCTACTGGCAGGTTCTGATAGCTAGATCAGCATTCCTGTGAAGTTTCATGAAAATCTGTCAAGTAGTTTCTTTTTTTTAAAAATCTATTTTTTGCCATGGTGGCCATCTTGAATTTCCGACCGACCTGAAATTTTGTTAGGACCAACTACACATCAAGAGCAACATTTCTGTTAAGTTTCATGAGAATCCTAAAAGTAGTTTCAGAGGAGTAGTCGCTACAAGTATTTACTATTTAACGCTATGTAAACAAAGATGGCCGATGGCAGCCATGTTTAAGGGACCAGGCAATATTTATTGGGGGGTTGGGACCGGTGCAAAATGGCATGGGACAGGTACTTTTATTGTCGCGACAAACCATGGTACGATACTTCTTTTCCGCTAGCTTGCCATGGGACGTACACCTTTTTTAAAGTCAAATTCTTCCCCCCCCCTCCCCCGTCCCCCCCTCCACCATCCCCACCCCCCCCCCCCCCAAAAAAAAAAAAAAATAAAACTTTAAACAATTACAAATATTGAAGCATTGATCTTAGACCATAAAAGGCCCCCTTACCAAAAATATAGGCTTCTGGCGACTGTTTGCTGCAACATGGAAATGTCTAGCGCTTTCATTTCTGCATTACTCTCATTTTCATGGGGATGTCGAGCACTGTCATTTCTGCATTACTCCCATTTTTATGAAGAACGTCGAACGCTGTCATTTTTGCACTACTCCCATTTTCATGGAGATGTCGAGCGCTTTCATTTCTGCATTTTCATGGAGATGTCGAGCACTGTCATTTCTGTATTACTCACATTTTCATGGAGATGTCTAGTGCAGTCATTTCTGCATTACTCCCATTTGTATGAAGATGGCGAAAGCTGTCATTCATGCATTACTCCCATTTTCATGGAGATGTCGAGTGCTGTCATTTCTGCATTACTCTCATTTTCATGGAGATGTTGAGCACTGTCATTTCTGCATCACTCCCATTTTCATGGAGATGTTGTGTGCTGTCATTTCTGCATTACTCCCGTTTTCATGGACATGTCACTGACTGTAGCAGTCCAACAGGCACCAATGATGCCTGGATATCTTAGAATCAGACAAACCAACAAACGGATATATACACACATCTACCTATTGAGGTCATACTGATCATATTATTTTGCACTTGGGATAGCTTTTTGGCGAGTTTGCGGCAAACTCGCCAAAGATTACCATAATGTTTGCGGCAACATCACCGCTAGTGGCGAACATTGGCGAACAATTAACAATTGTTATGGTGAACAAAATTGTTCGCTGCAAGCTTGCAGAAAACCTCATTTGGTAAGGAGGGTGCTTATATATGGACCAGGCAATATTTATCTGGGCATTGGGAATGGTGCAAAATGGCATGGGACAGGTACTTTTTTTGTCGCGACAAACCATGGGACGATACTTTTTTTTCGTTTGCTTGCCATGGGACGTACACTTTTTTTATATAACATTTTTATTTGCACCGTTCCCAACCCCCCGATTAATATTGCCTGGTCCCTAAATGTCGAATCAAAATAATTTTCGACAAGGACCAACTTCATGTCATGCTGATCGTTTTAGAAAAAGTCCCACATCAATACCACTTACAGTTTTCTTTTGATATACCTGTATAAGTGGTTCCGTGGCGGCCATCTTGAATTTCCGGCCGACCTGAAATTTTGACAGATCAACTAGACACCAAGAGCAAAATTCCTGGGAAGTATCATGAAAATCTGTCAAGTAGTTTCAGAGGAGTAGTCGCTACAAATGTTTAATATATAACTATGTAAACAAAGATGGCCGCTGGCAGCCATTTTTAATGTCGAACCAAAATGATTTCGACAAGGACCAACACCATGTGTTGCTGATCATATTAGAAAAAATCCGATATTAATATCGCTTTCCAAGAAGTCGTCGCTAAAATCTTGTTTTTTAAAAATATATTTTTAGCTGTGGCGGCCATCTTGAATTTCATGTCCACCTGAAATTTTGCTAGGATCAACTAGATATCAAGAGCAACTTTCCTGTGAAATTTCATGAAAATCCGTCATGTAATTTCATAGGTGTAGTCGCTACAAGTTTTTAGTATATAACTCTATGTAAACAAAGATGGCCGCTGGCAGCCATGTTTAATGCCGATTTTCGACAAAGCCCAACATCATGTCATGCTGATCATTTTAGAAAAATCCCATATCAATATCACTTATAGTTTTCAAGAAGTAGTCGCTGCAAACTTGTTTTTTAAACATCTGTTTTTAGCTTTGGCGGCCATCTTGGATTTCACATCAATATGAATTTTTGCTAGGAACAACTAGACTTCCTAGGCAACATTTCTGTAAAGTTTCATGAAAATCCATCCGGTAGTTTCAGAGAAGTAGTCGCTACAAAGAAAAGGTTTACGGACAGGACGGACACCGCACCACGGCATAAGCTCTGCTGATCTTTGATCAGTAGAGCTAAAAACCCATACTTATTAGGCTTCAATTTGAGACATGCTGCTCTAGGCGAGAAAACACCCACTCCAGACGCTTTAGATGCTCTTCAAAAATTCTTGAAAAGATTAAAATGTCATCGAGAAAGATTAATATATCTCGCCCATGCATTACTCCATATAAAGGCTGGAGCGTTTGTTATTCGCAAATCCGAAAATAAGTCTGTTACACTCGTAGAACCCTAGGTTCCCCACAGAAAAGGCTGTACAGGGCTTCGAGGATAACTCCATCTCAACCTGCCAGTATGCACTGCGGATATAGAGTTTCGAAAAACACTTTGCGCCATTCAAGGTATCTATCTCGTGTCATCGAAACGTGGAAGCATGTATGCATCTTTCCTGGTGCGAGCATTCAGGGTTCAGCAATCCAAGCAACATTTGAATGATCCATCTTTCTTCCGGACCAACATCACATTTTAAAAAAAAAGGGCTATCGGAATCCCTAATATCGGACTCCTGCCTCCAGGACCTCCTTTCTAACCTCCTCGTACGTAGGTTATCTACAGCATTGCCCTCTTTGACTGGCAAATGTCAGATGATAATCGTCTTGGCGGTAATGTTGCAGATCTTGACAGGTATTTTGGCACTGTTTCCTTGTTGTTGAAGCTTGACAACTCGAGGACAAACCGTATAACTGGACCCTCTATCAAAATTCTCTGTGACAACTTCACTAATGTTGTTATTAACACGCCTGAAAATTCCATTTACTGCAATAGTCTCATAAGGTCAAGCAACCTTGATCACCTTCTTGTTGCTGGACCGAACTGTACAAGGTTTACAAGTGATGCTGTCCATCGCAACTTTCCATTCCGATACCTGTAAACCAGGTAATTCCTCTGCAGCATGTTTACATAAACGAATCACATTTGTACCTTTAACCACAGGACAAGATGAATTCAAATGATTATCCGGAACCACTTATACAGGTATATCAAAAGAAATACCTGATAAAAACGGGATTAAAATATTAAGTTCAATAAAACCATTATAATTCAATGGAGTCCCATCAGCAATAGAAACATTCAAGCCCAAAGAATCTATAGGCTGTTGAGCTCTGACTTATCTGCTAATGAATCATAAAAAGACTGTCACTGTGGATACCATCGAACCTGTATCCAGGAGTGTCTATATTTGGTATTGACATCACCAAATAAGCATCCTGTTCCCATTTTGGTGCCCAACGGGGGACTCGTCGTGGTCGCAATTGTCGAACAGGGTTCATAGTTAACAAACCAGATAAATTATTGATTTACGGAGTTCTCTTGATACACACAAGAGAGCCTGTAACATAAGAAATATACAATCAGTACAATAATATATAAAACTATAAACTCGACATTTCGACAATCCAGCGATACTTCATAATGCGCGGGAAATACATTAAAATAATAACTATATCACAGATCACATATCAGAGGATTCGCAATAAATCTCTTAACAGCAATAGTCTGCTTAAGTGACAGAATAGATTAACTTTAAAGTCACCTAATACTTCTATACCTAGATTAAGGCTGCATCCATAAGAGTTGCCTGTTGTTGTCAACGCCAGGGAGAGAATGCCAGAGAGAAAGATATTATAGGTGGTAAAGAGGTGTCAATTAGTTGAGTTCTCCATGCAAAGAAGGATAAAAATATCGGACAGGGAAAGCAGCATTCAAGGACGACAGTCAACCACAAAACACAAAAACAAACACGCTATAATTAGAAATGTGAAGTATCTTTATCCACACCGCAACACTGGTCCCAGTACTATCCCAGGTATTTGCACAGGCAATAGTATTCTGTAAACAAAACATTACAGATGCAACACAGATGCAACATCGGGTGACATACACATATATGTTAATACAACTGTGATGGATATGTTAGATAACTCTTGTATCTTCAATATTACAATATGCTTGTAAGAGTAGTCTTACCTTAGAACATCTCCCTTTTTAAAAAAAAGTTTGCAAACTCTGTTCATTTCATCTGGTACTGGTCAATTATCCTAGGAACTTAATTGTCACTATATCGCAATAATTAATGTACACTGTACCAGTCACAATTGACATTTCCAACATCAAAGAGTTAATTTCACAGATCGAAACTGTCATTAATATTTAACTGAGCTGTCACAGTTTATTGTTTTACCACACACGTGTTGAGTTGATAATTACTATAAACAATGATCTCCATTAATCAAAGGATGTATGCCAGACGAATTTGTCCGCTAAATATTTGTTACTTTTTTGATCATCTGAGACAAAGGCTCAATGTGATCTATTAATTAAATTGGGATCACTCTTCGTCCGTCGTCCGTCGTTAACTTTTGCTTCCAACGACTTCTCCTCAGAAACCGAACCGCCTGGCCAATTTTGACCAAACTTCACGTGGATGATCCTTAGACGAATGCTTTTTAGATTTGTTAAAATTAGGTCAGCGCGACATCCAAGATGGCCGCAATTACCATATATAATCGAAACCTTAAAAAATATTCTTCTCAGGAACCGCTGGACAGATTTCGACAGTTTTTCTTTTAAAATGATCGCCAACGCCTAGACTTAAATTTGTTCAATTGAAGTCCCCGAGATCAAAAAAGGCCGTGCTCCGGGGGTCCAAAGTTTGTATATTGAGATTTTGCATGTTTTTCATAGACTTGTATATTTAGAAAATCTACTTCTCTGAAACAACAAGGCACAGAGCTCTCATATATTACATGTAGCATCAGCTTATGGCCCTCTACTAAGTTCAAATGCTGACCCTTGAGTCACATTTGGCCCCGCCCCAGGGGTCAAATGTTTTTTATAGACTTGTATAGGGAAATACTTAAACAAATATTCTTCTGAAACTACAAGAGCCAGAGGTTTAATATTTTGCATTTACTATCAGCTTATGGTCCTTTACCAAGTTTTTTTCAAATGGTGACCCTGGGGTCACATTTGGCCCCGCCCCAGGGGTCACATGTTTTACATAGACTTAAAAATCATCTTCTCTGAAACTACAGGAGCCAGAGGTTTGATATTTTGCATTTACTATCAAGTCCTTTACCAAGTTTGTTCAAATGGTGACCCTGGGGTCACATTTGGCCCCGCCCCTGGGGTCACATGTTTTACATAGACTTAAAAAACATCTCTGAAACTACAGGAGCCAGATGTTTGATATTTTGCATTTACTATCAGCTTATGGTCCTTTACCAAGTTTGTTCAAATGGTGACCCTGGGGTCACATTTGGCCCCGCCCCAGGGGTCACATGTTTTACATAGACTTGTATAGGGAAAAACTTAAAAAATCTTCTTCTCTGAAACTACAAGAGCCAGAGATTTAATATTTTGCACTTACTATAAGCTTATGATCCTCTACCAAGCATGTTCAAATGGTGATCCTGGGTTCACATTAGGCCCCGCCTTAGAGGTCACATGTTTTACAAAGACTTGCATAGGGATTTTTTAAAAAACATCTTCAATTTTGACCAAACTTCACATGGATGATCCTTAGGTGAATAATTTTCAAATTTGTTAAAATTAGGATAAGACGGCATCCAAGATGGCCACCATAGAAAAATCATTAAAATTACTTCTTTTACACTGGGAAGGTAAGGCCGTGGGTTCAAATCCCATTGGAGGTTAAACAAATTATTCTTCATTTTAATTATCGTTTCCTGTTTGGATGCGTTTTTTCTTTTGTTTAATTTTTTCTAAAGTTTGTATGTAAAGATTTTGCATGTTTTATATAGACTTATATAGGGAAAACTTAAAAATCTTCTGAAATTACCACAGCCAGAGGTTTAATGTTCTGCATTTGCTATAGAATTATGGTCCTCTACCAAGTTTGTTCAAATGGTGACCCTTGAGTCACATTTGGCCCCGCCCGAGGGGTCACATGTTTTACATAGACTTATATAAGGAAAATCTTCAAAAAATCGTCTTCTCAGAAATAGCTTGGTCAATTTTGACCAAACTTCACATGGATGATCCATAGGTGAATGTTTTTCAAATTTGTTAAAATAAGTTTAAACGTGACATCCAAGGTGGCCACCATAGAAAAATCTTTGAATTACTTCTTGTACACTGGGAAACTAGGGCCCTGGGTATTCAAATCCCACTGGAGGTAAAAAAAATAATATTTTGTTAATTTTTCCAAAGTTTGTATATAAAGATTGTGCATGTTTTTACATAGACTTATATAGGGAAAACTTAAAAAATCTTCTTTTAAATTGTTAGCATGGGGTTGTTGGTTTAAATTTCGGTTGAGGGTGTTATTGTGTTTTGCATTTGTAAAACAGTATTGAAAGGAATTTAATGATGAAACCCCTTGATATAAGAGCCATTTTAGTTTGTAGAGCATCCACATGCCCTCTTGTTCTCTTGTTCTTTATTATTATTAATGATCGCGTACCCCTGGTCTATCAGGTTTGCTCATTTGAAGTCCCTGGGGTCAATGATGGCTGCAACCCCTGGGTCCAAAGTTTGTATGTAGAGATGTTGCATGTTTTTACAAAAACTTACATAAGGAAAGATTTAAAAACATCTTTAATCAGCATTTGCGAAAGGACAATTATTTCATCATTGCAAAGATCCTCAGGTGATCGATTTAGGGCCATTTTGGCCTTCTTGTTTGTAAGGCTGTCCGAAGTTTGCAAAATACCAAATAGTTTCTTGTTCTAATAATTCTTGAATCACAAAACATGTATGAGATTTACAAATACTGCAATGAATGAATCACAAAATGTATTTTTGTAATTTTCACAAATTAAGTTTCTGAATTGCTTTAATAGCATGGCCAGGTCTGGGTGTATATAGGTTTTGGGACTGACTTTCAGTTGTGTTGGGGGATCTCTTATCGGGTTCAGGTGACTTTTGGGGTGTATGTACATGTATAGCAGCATGATTGATAGATTTCTCAGTAGGTTTATCAGGTGGGTGGTACATGTAGACTAGCCTGAGGGATCAGCTGGTCTTAATATTCTGGGGTAGGATTGCTAGTGAGGTTTTTGACTTGAGTAAATGACGGCGATTCCTGCGATAAGAACCTCTCTCTTCTGTGCCAACAATATAAGGCACCCGACCCATCTCCACTTAATATTGATGCTTTGTAGAAAGTTTCACGAAATTATAACATGGGGTTTTATAGAAATAGCCCGAACAGAATTTTCTATTTAACTACTAAGTATGAAATGCCATAAAAATACAAAGGGCCATAACTCAGTGGAAAATTATCGAACCGGAACGTCATGATAGCATGCGCATGTCCACTCGATATTAATATTTCCTAGCAAGTTTCGCGAAATTCTAAGGAGTTATTGAGAAATAGCCCTTACAAGAATTTCGTCTATGGACAGACGGACGGACAAGGGGACTCCAGTGTTCCACCCACTTTGCGTGGGGTATAATAAAGAAATCCCTGCCATGAACTATTCTCTAACCAAGGCAGCATTAATAGGAAATACAAGCAAAACACAAAAACGGTCGTGTATAAATAAATACAAAAAACAATAGCCCAGAAAGCCACAAAGAAGGTACTCAATGACTTGGCAGAAGCCAGAGTAACCAGATAATAAACCAGTGAGGGCACGACAAGACAAGATTGCAAACATCAAACGTCACCGTCCTTTTGGAATTTAGGTAGACGCCATCATAGGGTCCACAGCCTGTTCTGTCATCGCACAATTAAAGAGGAAAGCATAGTGACGAACTGTAAATAGTATGAAAGTGATCATGACCAAGGATCTTACGAAGTTTGTAAGTCACGTCACCATAGATGTCAGGCTGTGATGGCCCTTGTAGTAGAAATTCTTAAATTACTTCTATATTTGAAAAAAACTTGATTCCCATTTATCTGCATCTTATAAATGCTTGAAGATTTCTATCGTGAGTAACTTTGTCTTTCCCAAAGACAACAATATCATCTACGATGGTTTTCACACCAGGGAAACCCTCGAGACATTGATCGATTTTTTTCAAAAACATCTTGAGCTGATCGAATTCCAAATGGCATTCGCAAGATCTATAACGGCCGAAGGAAGAGTTAAAGGTCGTTAAAGACACATTTCCCAACTGAATGTAGTCGTTGAAAAATCATGGATAGCATTCTTTTTAACTGCTTACTTCTCGCTGACTGATTACCACAGACATTATATTGAGGCCCCATCACAGTTTTTTTCTTTTCATTTACTATTACCTTAGTTTTTGATATAAAATATATTGTAACAAAAAACACTAGATTCGTTATTATGGGGGAGCATATAGTCGCCGCTTTTTCCGTCCGTCCGTGTGTGCGTCCGTGCGTCACACTTTTTGTCCGGAGCACAACTCAAAACGTATGCTTGATTAAAGTTCGTGTGAATGATTAGGACACTGGGGCGGGTCCAAATTTGACCTCAGGGTCACCATTAGAAAAATCTTATATTTTTGCAGAAGATTTGTTTGAGACTTGGGGTCGTCCGTGGTCGAGTGGTCTCAGACTTGAAATCACTTGTTCCTCACCGCTGTGGGTTCGATTCCCCATGGGGCCAGGACTGTTTAGTATGTGAGTATCAAGCTATCCAGCTTGCTCGCGAAACGTCGGTGGTTCTACTCAGGTGCGC
This sequence comes from Cyrtodaria siliqua, assembly GCA_037043455.1. Classification (NCBI taxonomy): domain Eukaryota; kingdom Metazoa; phylum Mollusca; class Bivalvia; order Adapedonta; family Hiatellidae; genus Cyrtodaria; species Cyrtodaria siliqua. Next base: position 90,115 of record JAWPHD010007930.1, read on the forward strand.
GCCTGTGCACGAAAATTTCCCGAGTTTGCACCTGGGGTCTTCCTCCACCAATAAAAAGCTGGAATGTCGCCAAATGACCTTAGCTGTTGGTGCAACAACAAAATCCAGTTTAAATGAATTCATATAAGATTTGGTTGAATTCCGACAAGCGGTTTCTGAGAAAAAGTCGTCAAAAGCAAAAGATAACGACGACGACGGACAGACAACGGACGGACGACGGACAAAGAGTGTTTCCAAAACATCCCATTGAGCCTTCGGCTCAGGTGATCAGAAACACTGACAGATGACAAAGATTTTTGAATTTTGAAGTCCCGGTGAGTTTCTTGCATTTGAAATTTACTAAAACATGGCAGAGAAGTAACTGATAATAGAGTATATTGTGCTAAAAATACAAAAACTATTAATTGTTAACACAGGTCTTTTAAGAAAATCCATCTATACATAGTTATTTTAACATATATACAAGTGCACATAAAATGCCCCCCCCCCCCCCCCCCCCCCCCCCCCCCCCCCCCCAAAAATACAATAGGCTCGAAATGTCTTTAAGGCTACAGAATTACATTTCTTCTTCTTTGTTGGCGTGTCTTTATTTGTAACTTCATGTTCACCAGCTCATGACGAAATCGTGTATTTAAGCGATCAAGTTTAACTCTTGACATCATTTACTTTATAGACATCGAGCAGTGCACATCGCTTTTCTCCACAGGTAGCATTACGATTTACAAGAAAAAAACATTTGCCTCTTCCGTGACTCAAACACACGACCTTCTAATTTACAGTCCAGTGTGCTTACCGCTGAGTTATGGCGAATATGTGGTATATTTAGTAACATATAGTATTAAACATATTTGAATGACCCTCAAGATGTATCGGTATATATTCCATCATTTCGCACATGTAAATAACCATGCGTGGTGTACGTAATACTATTTAGTACAGTTTAAGTTTTATGAAAGAGCCACAACTCCGTAAAATGATAGTCACGAGTTATTGGACATGTCAATGACATTGAATAATTGAGAAGAATTGTATCGTTTTACGACCATAAGTCACTATTTAAGTTATGAGCCAGGTTAAAGTTATTAAAAGGGCAAAACTCTGCCAAAATGAAGATATGAGTTACTGGACGTGTGACATTACTTTGGGTAAGATGGAAGACGTGTGTGAAGGAGTCAAGGTCACTTAAATACATGTACCGTCAATATTTGCGTTAAAATGTGGTGACGGTACATGTATTTAAGTGACCTTGACTCGGACCAGTCAAGGTCACTTAAATACATGTACCGTCAATATTTGCGTTAAAATTTGGATACGGTACATGTATTTAAGTGACCTCGACTCGGACCCAGGGTCAGTTGGAGAGCCGGAAGTTATTGGCATTAATACAGACAATGAGCAGGAGGTTATATATGAGATTTGAACAGTCTACTCCCAAGGACGAAAAAGTTATACAATATGATGACGCCGTCGAGCCCGCCAACATTAGCGGCGCCATGTCTCGCATTTTTACAATAGGAGAGATAAAAATGACCATGAAGGGGAAATTCTACTCCTCTACCTCCAGGGGGATTTGCAGTGGTTGTATTCTACCCAGGCAACCACACGGGGATGATAATGTATGTGAAGTTTTATGAACATACAGGGCTCAAATTTAAGCTGTTTTACTGGCATTTTGCCAGTCAAATTTCTCAAAATGCCAGTACAATTTTGAAGCACTGTCAATATTTTGCAAGTGTTTAATAACCTTCTAGTTCAGATTTATGAGAAGTAAAGGTATTTAGGCTCAATACAGTGTATAGGCAATCAAAGACCAGTCAAAATGATATCAAAAAGGGTTGATAAAAGTGATAAATTTGAACCCTGACATAGGTCAAATACTTTTCAAGTTATGGTCAGTTATGAGCTTGGTTAGGTTTGTTATATGGAAGGGGGCATAACTGTGCCAAAATGAAAGTTAGAGGTATTGGTCATGGGTAGTAAAACTCATTGGGGTAAGACGAAGATGTGTATTAAGTTTCATAAACATAGGTCAAACACTTTTTAAGTTATGACCAGTTATGACCTTGGTTAGGTTGCAGGTTAAAGTTTTATGAAAAGGGGCACAACTCTGCCAAAATGAAAGTCGCTGTTATTTGACATATAACTACATTCCTTGAGGTAAGATGAAGACGAGTGTCAAGTTTCATGAACATAGGTCAACTACTTTTCAAGCTATGGTCAAGGTTAGGTTGCAGGTCAAGGTGTGACGGGTAACGAATTGAATTGGGATTTAAAGTGCATCAACATGAAAGGTTATATGGTGTTTTAACAGGAATAAACGTGCCAGGCTAATCCTCCATTTACAAGATAAAATATGTAGAATGGGCCTAAACCTTTTTACCTGCAGAATTCCAGTTACAGCTATTCTATAGTCGACTCCAATTATGATGGATCCACGTTTGCATATGCGTTGTCATGATAAAGACCTTGATTGAATTGGGGTTTTAAGGCGCACCAACTCATTACAGATTATATGGCGCCTAACAGGCATGAACATGCCAGGCTCATCCTCCATGTACATATAAATACGGAAAATGGGCCTAGAACCTTCTCACCCTGAACTGCAGAGTTGCTGCAAATTCTATCGTAAAACTCCATTCACGCTGGAGCCACGTTTATTTTTTTTCTGCCACTGCTCTTTTGATGTGAGCGAGATGGCACCTGAAACAATGCAGGGATCATGATGACCTTTAATGAACATGAACAAAAAATGATAAATGAATTTGGGGGGATTCTACCCCTCTGCATAAAGACCATGAATGCGCATGATAAACAGTGACAAAATGAATATGAATGGGGGTCCTACCCCTCTGCTTTTGACTCGTGTTTGGGACAGACGACGGATAAAGTGGTCTTTAAGTGTCGGTCAAGCTACTATTGACGACCGTAGACCGGGCGACACGAAAGCTTGTTCCAGTAATTTCTATACATGTGCCATCATCATGATGGCAACTTGTCATTTATCACAATATTGTACTCACAGAATTTTGCATGTACCATATTCAACAATCTACGAATCACACGTACATATAATATAGATGGCGATTTCAGGTTTGTTGTGATTATACTTTCTCCACTTGTATTACCTCAAATAATAAGTTCCATTAACATTCATCAAATAGTTTCTGAGATAAGACCTAAACGCGGTCGTTGATGGACAGATGGTGGATTGATTGAATTGGATTTTATAGTCGCACCAACAGCTAAGGTCATATGGCGACTTTCCAGCTTCCACTGGTGGAGGAAGATCCCAGGTGCCCCTCCGGGCAATTTTCGTGCACGGGCGGGCACCTGGGTAGAACCACCGACGTTCCTACCCGGCATGAAGACTGAGTTTATGGCAATGTTATCATTACGGGAATTGTAATATAAATCCAAAAGTAAGTTCCTGGTTAAAGACCTAAACTGTCATTATATATTTTTAGAAATATGCGTTCGAGTTCTTGCGTTCTGAACTTCATCTCATTTTGAAGTTTCTTTTTCAGTCCCATATTTTTTTTCAGGGAGAATAATAACATTCCTATATTTCTATTTGAAGCAGGTTTCTGAAACGGTTAAGGTTTCTGAAACGGTTAACACCCACAGATCTAGTACAATATTATGGCTTTTCCAGTCGAGGGGGCATATAGCTTTAGCAAGGTCTGTCCCGGGAAGTTTTTCTTCTCTCACAGATTTCACTCGTTTTGAAAAACAAGAGGTTCATGACTTTGAAGCTCTACCGAGCTAGATCAATATTCCTGTGACATTTCATGAAAATCTGTCAAGTAGTTTCAGAGGAGTAGTCGCTACAAACAAATTTTTACTATATAACTCTTTATGTAAACATAGATGGCCGTGGCAACCATGTTTAATCAAAATAATTTTCAACAGGGAACAACACCAGGTCATGCTGATCAATTTAGAAAAACTCATATTAAATATCACTTATAGTTTTCAAGTAGTCGCTACACATTTGTTTTTTAAATAGTGGCCATATTGAATTTCCAGCCGATCTGAAATTTTGCTAGGATCAACAAGATATCAAGAGTAACAGTCCTGTCAAGTTTCATGAAAATCCGTCCAGTAGTTGCAAAAGAGTAGTCGCCACAAGTTTTTCCTATATAACTATGAAAACAAACATGGCGACTGGCGGTCATGTTTGACATCCAATCAAAATGAACTTTGGTTAGGACCAACTACTTGTCCTGCCAGTCATTTTTTTGGTAGAAGTTCCAAATCATTATCACTTTTTTCGACAAAATCGCATTGTTAAAATCTATTTTTAGCCATTGCGGCCATCTTGAATTTCCGCTAGGATCAACTAGTCATCAAGAGCAACATTCCGGTGAAGTTTCATGAAAATCTGTTAAGTAGCTGCCACGTTTGAACTTTGGTTAGGACCAACTGCATGTCTTGCCAGTCATTTTGGTAAAGGTTCCAAATCCATATCACCGATGTTTTTTGAGTAGTCGCCACAAAATCGCATTTTTAAAATCTACTTTTTAGCTGTGAAATTGCTAGGATCAACTAACATCAAAATCAACATTCCTGTGAAGCTTCATGAAAATCCGTCAAGTTGTTTAGGAGAGAGTAGTCGCCACAAAAAAAGTTTACCGACAGACGCACCACTGCATAAGCTCTGCTGATCTTTGATAAGTCGAGCTAATACTTTGTACTACCGCAGCTTTTCTCATCAAACTTTACATTAAATTACCTTGTGCGTCCATCTCCTATCAGTTTTCAACATGGTTGTTTCGAAACTTTACAGGATGTTTATATATACTCAAAATAATTTATGGACCACGTTTTGATTTGTGTCAGTTTTAAATTATGCCATTATTGAACATTTTACTTTATTGAACATTTTACTGTCATTTTGCAGTTTTAATAAGTTTCATCTTTATTTAACAACTGTTACTTGACCCAAAGGTTTTTTTGATATCGATATGAAATGCAGAATATTAAAGATTAATTTTCTTCTTGTTTGTGGTCCTTATATTATTTTGCGAGTATATGACATACTGATTCCGCTTCAATACAGCGGACTGTGTTCAGTGGGGGCATCCATGTCCCTCGTCAGTGGACACTTTTGACATGCAAATTACTCCTACACATTCTGTTTTTTCCTACATGTATATGGAATGGAGTGTTCCTGCTCAAGACTTAAGCTTACCGCTATGTTTATGAGGCAAATGTATATTAAATCTGGACAAATAAACAGACATAAAAATTGTGAGCTTTTATTCAAGGCAAACATTTTCTGAACATGTCTAGCATTAAAAATAATATACAGATTGTTAAACGGCTCAGCTCAGTATTTAAGTTCAAAAGATGAGCCACATGCAAATTCTATTATTATCTTCTATACTAACCAGTTTTTATTGAAAAAACATTGACTGGGTAGTCTTCGTAACTTCAATAGGTGGTATTTGTCTAGCGGGCGCACACGTTAAAAAAGTGCCGACTCTTGATGTTTTAATGGAACAACACAAACAGACCACTTATATTATTTAATACAGGAGACTTGATAAAACAAATTACAGAACACTATTAAATACGAGAAGACATAAAAACATACATAGTACTTCACAGTGGATTTTATCATCAATGTTGAACAATGAAGTTTTACCAATAAAATATGAATGTGTAAACAATAATTGAATTCACATGGAAAAATATGGTTTCAAATTCAGAGATATGAAATGGAGCGACAAATCACCAAGTAACCATGCCTGCAATTTTAAAACATGAAAATGCTATGCCAGTGATGGCTTACACCTGCAAATATATTACGCAGCCAGCAAGCTTGGAGTGTTCAATGTATGAATGTATGATTATGTTCATTATGATGATCATCTTAATTATGACAAACTAGTCTTGTTCTGCAGCAACCACCAACAGCAGTGATTCACTTATAGAAAGAATATCAACACTTTCTCTTATTCGTTCACTCGTCCCTAACACACCATCATGTACGCTGCTGCTGCTGGCTACGTCTAACACATCACCACCAAGTTTTGTTCAGGCATCGGCAGGGTCCCCGCCAGACTTTGACCTTGATCGTTTTGCTGGGGGTGTGCTTGAATGTGATCGTCTGTTTGACTTGGAACGACTGCGACTACGACTTCTGCTGTTGGACCTGGACTTGGAACGACTGCGAGAATAACTGAAACAAAAAAATGTTACAATCGACAACAGCTTTTAGAGGAACATGCGACAACAAAGTAAACAAAATATTAATCACGTTACTTTGCAGAAAGTCTGGCCAAATAACGCTGAAGGTGCATATGTATCCAGTCAACTCTGTTTTTGGCCATGATCCGTAATGCCTTTCCTCATGAACTAAAATCAACATCGAAAATTGACTCCAATGGACCCACGGCGATAATGGACTCCCAATGGACCTACGGCGATAATGGACTCCCAATGGACCCACGGCGATAACATGACTTCAAGGGTAAGATGGTGCATAATGAAGATGACATATTACTAATTAAAACAGTTTTAAAGTAAAGAATTTATCCGGTTTTATTAACAACAAGAGGTCAATGACCTTGAAGCTCTACTGATTGATTTTGATTTCAGGAAGAAGTCGCTACAGACGTTTTTTGAAAAATTATTTTTAGCCGTGGCGGCCATCTTGAATTTCCGGCCGACCTGATATTTTGCTAGGATCAATTAGACATCAAGAGCAACAATCCTGTGAAGTTCATGAAAATCCGTCAAGTAGTTTCAGAGGAGTAGTCGCTACAAGTTTTCATTATATAATTCTATGTAAACATAGATGGCCGCGGACAGCCATGTTTAACATCTAATCAAAATGATTTTTGACAAGACCAACATCATGTAATGCTGATCATTTTAGAAAAAGTCCCATATCAATATCACTTATAGTTTTCAAGAAGTAGTCGCTACAAACTTGCATTTTGAAAATCTATTTTTAGCCATGGCGGCCATCTTGAATTTCCGGCCGACCTGAAATTTTGCTAGGATCAATTAGACATCAAGAGCAACAGTTCTGTGAAGTTTCATGAAAATCCGTCGAGTAGTTTCAGAGGAGTAGTCGCTACAAGTTTTCATTATATAACTCTATGTAAACAAAGATGGCCACTGGCAGCCATGTTTAATGTTGAATCAAAATAATGTTCGACTCGGATAACCATCATGTCATGCTGATCATTTTAGAAAAAGTCCCATATCAATATCACTTATAGTTTTCAAGAAGTAGTCGCTACAAACTTGTATTTTGAAAATCTATTTTTAGCCATGGCGGCCATCTTGAATTTCCCGCCAACCTGAAATTTTGCTAGGATCAATTAGACATTAAGAGCAACATTCCTGTAAAGTTTCATGAAAATCCGCCAAGTAGTTTCAGAGGAGTAGTCGCTACAAGTTTTCATTATATAACACTATGTAAACAAAGATGGCCGCTGGCAGCCATGTTTAACGTCAAATCAAAACGATTTTCGACAAGGACCAACATCATGTCATGCTGATCATTTTAGAAAAAGTCCCATATCAATATCACTTATAGTTTTCAAGAAGTAGTCGCTACAAACTTGAATTTAAAAAATCTATTTTAAGCTTTGGCGGCCATCTTGGATTTCACATCAACATGAATTTTTGCTAGGATCAACTAGACTTCATGGGCAACATTTCTGTAAAGTTTTATGAATATCCATCCAGTAGTTTCAGAGGAGTAGTCGCTACAAATAAAAGTTAACGGACGGACAGACGGACGGACGACGGACGCCGCACCACGGCATAAGCTCTGCTGATCTCTGATCAGTAGAGCTAAAAATTAACACAAGGACCTAGCCTTGACCTTCTTGCCAAATACTTGTTTCATCAGTTGCAGAGAATAAGGTTTCTAAAATTTTCCGTGCATATCAATATATAAAATCTGGCGAGGCCATACATTTATTTTGATCCCAGACTAAATTCTGTACAACTGGATTCTACAAGTCTATATTATGCACCTGACAGTCAAAATATTAATAGGTTCTTAGTTTTCTGTAAAGAGTTTGTTTTTTTAACACTAGTTCTGTCCAAGTAAATTATTGCAACACATTCCTATTAATACTGGACAGACCCCAACTGTACATTTCTTGCGGAGAACAAATAATTGGCATAAAACTAGACATCAGCCCACCCGTCCGTCCATCTCACGTTGTCTTTCTTATCTCGCTCAAAATTTATAAAATCATTTTATTTGAAATACGACTGCATATTCAACATTTTAAATGAAAAATCTATTTAAAGTCAAAAAGTGAGATAATTTCGGTAAAATACAAATATTTTCCCAAGATATTGCCCTAAAAACTATTCTCAAATGCATACCTTCTTCCTCCTCGGCCACGTGGTCTCTCCTCGGTCAATTTAATTTTCTTGCCATTGATCTCTGTACCATCTAGCTTTTCAATCGCATACTTCATATCAGACTGTTTTGTGAATTCCACAACACTGAAAAATGATTGACGCAAACCTTACTAGGAGTACTTTTAAAATACCGTTTTATTATTAACACAGGGCTCAAATTTAAGCTGTTTAAGTCAATTTCTCAGTCTAACATCCTTCTAGTTTACATGATTGATGAAAGTAGAACTATTTAGGCATTATAAAGTTCATAGGCAATCAATATTGTTTATTGTTTGCCGGAAGTAAAACTGTAATTTGCCAGTGCATTGTTTTATCAACTTGGAAAAAATTCCAAATATTAGCCCTGTACATTGAAATAATGTTGATTTATATAAAATTATTATCCACTACGATAATTCTAGAATAGGATCATTATGTCCAAATCTGTAATATGTGTTATGGTTTTTGAGACCAATGCAGCTAGACTATTTCAAATGTTTTAAATCATCCAATATTTTGACTTACCCTTCTCCAGTACGTTGTTTGTGCGCATCTGCGAATGAAACTTCACCAGCTACTCTCATGTGGTCTTTTAGATCCTATCAAAGATAAACAAAGTTATTCATTTGAATTGGTTTTGGTTTATTTTAAAGGCCATGTTGTCTCACATTTTTAACAACCCTTGTATATTTAAATGGTCATACAACATATACTTCAATTTTTATATAGTTACATGTAGTAAATGAATTATGTTAACATTTCTAGGTGCAATTCAACGTGAAGTTTTATCTGATTGAAATTTAAATACATGCCAAGTGTATGCTTTCCTATCAGAATAAACCTCAAGTACAAGACTTGTTAAAAACTGGGCTTGTAAAACCGATTTAGTTACCTCGTACTGCCACATAACGTTCTAGAGCAACCTTTTAATGGCCCGAGAGCTATTCACGCGACTCCGTGACCTAGAGCCCCCAATGATCGAGATCGAGACCCATTTAAGCTGTTTGCCAGAGAGCCAGATTTTAAGTGGCCTAGCCATCCTGAACCACACTGGAGCTGGATAGAGCTGTCATGCTCCAAGACGCCTCGAAGGTCTGAACCTTATGATAGCCGGAGGGGAATAATTCTCGATCTCTGGTACACAAGGTGCCTTACCCCACCGTCCAAATTTCAAAACCCAGTTAATTTCGGGCCAAATGCTTTCATAGAGCTCAAATTATGATTTACTTCTCTGAAAATAAAAATAAATCAGGCTAGTGAGAACATAATCATTTTGATTTTTAAGAATCTTACAGATTCATAAACCCTAACAACCAATGTTCTCTATTCTCTTATGGCTTCTTTATTAGGCAAGCTGTTTACCTTGAGAGTGCATTACCACTACTGATCTTTTGTACTGCAAACTACTAATTTTTGTCTCAATTTGCACTCAATTCTTGTTATGCCACACATATCCAGGATCAAAATGTATGACAAAACCCGTTTAAATGAACATGATCAAAATGTAGTAGTTAATACTCCCAGAACATATCTGAGGAATGGTATTAAGCAAGATTCTGGGTCTACTGATTATAAATATAACAATAGCTGTCTGCGGACAGTAACGCTCGACTTCTGGAGAAATTACTAGAAATTGTCTAAGTTGAAAATGGGACACAATTCTGTCAAAATTCACCACAAAGTATTGGTGCTGTCTGTACGAGTTCCTCTTTTGAAAATTAATGCAGGTGAAGTTTTATTGAATTCATTCAAGCTGTTTCCGAGATGTAAGCTTAACATACAAGGTCAACCGACGCCAAACGAGTAGAATAGCTTGCCTTTTCTTCAAAAAGAGGAGCTTAAAAGCAATCATTATAATGAAAACAACATGAAGCAAATGATGCAAATAAATGGGAGATGGACTGATGCAAATGACATTATTTTAGATAATGAACCAAGCAGAAATTAGGACTTAGAAGATTCGGAGTATGTGTCAAAGAAATGCAATTAGACCAGATCAGAGTTTCCTTCTCTTTTTTTATTTAAATATATATGCATATAATACACTAGGATAAATATTTTCTCTTTATGTAAAAAAAACAACAAAATGTAAAGAATCAGTTGCAAAACGAAGACGATAACGTGTTAATAATGCAGACTATAGTATATGTCATAACAAGAGGTCAATGACCTTGAAGCTCTACTGATAGATTTTGATAGCTAGATCAGCATTCCTGTGAAGTTTCATGAAAATCAATCACATAGTTTCAGAGTAGTCGCTACAAGTTTTTACTATAAAACTCTGTTTCAGAGTAGTCGCTACAAGTTTTTACTATAAAACTCTATGTAAACAAAGATGGCCGCTGGCAGCCATGTTTAATGTTGAACCAAAATGATTTTCGACAAGGAACATCATGTCATGCTGATCATTTTAGATTAAATCCCATATCCATAACACTTATAGTTTTCAAGAAGTAGTTGCTACAAATTTGTTTTTTAAAAATCAATTTTTAGCCATGACGGCTATCTTGAATTTCTGTCCGACCTGAAATTTTGCTACAATCAACCAAGAGCAACATTTCTGTTAAGTTTCATGAATTCAATCAGGTAGTTTTAGAGGAGTAGTTGCCACAAGTTTTTCCTATAGAACTCTATGTAAACAAAGATGGCCACTGGCGGCCATGTTTGACAATCAAAATGAACTTTGATTGGGATCAACTACATCTTGTGTCAGTCATTTTGGTAAAGGTTCCAAATCAATATCACTTACGGTTATTGAGAAGTAGTCGCCACAAAATCGCATTTTTAAAATCTATTTTTAGCCATGGCGGCCATCTTGAATTTCCGGACAACCTGAATTTTTGCTAGGATCAACTAAACATCAAGAGCAACATTCCTGTGAAGTTTCATGAAAATCCGTCAAGCAGTTTCAGAGGAGCAGTCGCCACAAAAAAGGTTTACAGACAGACTGACAATGCACCATGACATAAGCTCCGCTGATCGCTAAAAAGGAAAACTTTAATGCCCAGTAAAGCAAAAACCTGCTAAGACCACCCACCTCCACACCGGTTCTATACTACATATAAGTATAAATACAGATTGCTTTTCCACAGCAGGTAGTTCATGCATGCATACTAAATACACTGTTATGCAAGTGAAGTGACCATTTAAAAAGTTGTTAAATTAACAAACATAATAGATGCACTGCATTTTCGTGTTGTTTTTCAAAATGAGATACTGACAAAACATCGTGTTACACGATACATATCTTTTAGCAACAAAGAACACGTTCAAAGATGATACACTTGCATGCTACGATGGAAAAATGTTTTGGCCAATAGAGATTTTGTATTTAAATCATAAACAAAAAAGCAACACCTGTTAAAAGACAGAAAAGGTCTGAAAGAAAATGCATTAAGCTATATTTTTGGGGGCGCAATATCCAATGGAAAAAAAACACAGCAACGCTCTCGAGATTCTTACAGTATCGGCAGTATTTCGTTCTAGACGAACCTTGATAGTAACCGTAGTTGTCTTTTTTATGTCTCAGTGGTCGCTGTACCAATGTATTGAATAACCATTCATTTAATGTGGACCGTATTCTCAATACAACCGTCAATTGTCTTTTTCTGACACGTGAAGCCAAGTTTTCATTTTTTTTCTATTGTTCGAGGGTTATATCTCCTAACAAATGATACACTAAAGTGTTTGTAAGTGACTGAGTGGATACACCTGTGTTCTTGAACAAACAAGCACACTGAATCCAGAATACCCAGTCCTCGTCTTTTTAGGAGGCATTATAAACAAACACATTTATATATATGCATAAAAGTTCTCGAATGGTTGTAAATGGCATTCAGATTTTTCAGATGGATTAAATATGTCTAGGTGGACACCTACCTGCCAACTAGCTCTAGAGGACAAATTCTCCACAATTAGTCTGTAGTCAGTACGTGTTGGTGGACCAAACCTGTGAAATAAATAACATGTTTTGGTCAACAATTAAGTTCCAAATAAATTCATTATGTTTTCAAACTTTTCGGTGAAACTTTCAGTTAACCAATATAAAGATGGCAAATTGTGCAGCATCCCACTGGATGAGTTTCCACACAGTTATGACCTCTTTTTTGGAGTTTAACGGATGGGAAGTACAAGACTTTGGAGGGAGAAGGTAAGGTGTTCAAAAAAAATAAATCCTTTCCTGTTACCTGACCGACTGTGATTTTTACCCAGTAACAGGAAACATCACTTTTACAAGTTATGTAACAAAGATATTACACTATAAACTATGTTACCACCACAACAAAAACATATTTTATATTGATATATATTTTTTTTAAGTCAAGAAACTAAATATAATTTTGTATGTTGGTCAGATAAACCATACTGGAGTGCTTTAATACCTGCCGCCACCACGTCCGCGTCCACCACCAAATCTGTCTCGATCGCCCCCACCGCCATAGCCGCCGCCCCCACCGCCTCCATATCCACGACCACCACCATATCCACCACCACCACCGCCTCCATATCCACGGCCACCACCACCTCCACCGTAGCCACCACCGCCGCCGCCACCACCTCGTCCCCGAGATGCACGGGCATGTTCAAGTATCACCCTGCAAAATCAAATTAACACTGTATATGAACAAAATGAGGTAATGTACATGATTTTAGTATTAATGGACTTCCTTTACATTTTTGCAAAGGGCATCAGGTTTTATTTGATGCGTATATCTCCTAAATCATGTTTATTTCAGTTTACTGATAATGATTTGATTGGATGAACGTTGTTTTATATCAGTTTAGCACGTTTTATATGACACAGTGGCACAAATTAGCACTCGCCCGTCATTGCTAGTAAAAAATGGTCTGGGCGACCAAAATTTGACTTTCACGCGCCCATGTGGCGACCAAAAATATTCAATCCAAAGAACGGAAAAAGGGTAATCATTCAACACAAACATTTAAGTTCGAGTTTTACTTTGGTCCCGTGAACTACGTACGTTTGACTACGAAATAGACCAACTTAAAACAAAATAATAATGAACAAACGTTGTTTGTTTTTATTTTTTCACTGTGGAAACAAGACAATGTTCAACATGTTGCGATGTACGGTGTCCTACAAAATTTCATGTTACGGTACTCTGCGCTTCGAATGCCAATGTAAAATTAGATGTGCAAGAGTACAAGTAACATTTGCTGGTATAAAATCAACATTAAAACAGACATGGTAGTGCTTATTTTACACATGATCATTAATTCGTGTTATAATTTGAAGGGGAAATAATTAGGTTTCACTTCCGTTTTTTAAATATTCTAAAATGCGGTGCTTTTTGAAATCATCAACAATTATATGGCAGAAAATCATGTTGATAGAAAAGGTCTCATACATTAATTTTAAAACTGTAGGTCAACATAAAATATTTATAACAAAATAAAACATATTCTAGTTGTGATCATTTATAACAAAACTCATTAACAATATTATTTACAATTAAATAGATAACTTGGACTTGTAATGATCAGTAATGTCAGTGCTCACGCTACCATACGCCATGGTCGCCATTTGCGATTATTTTATAATACTGTCGATTATTTTAAAGAAATGTCGACAAGAAATGGCGATTATTTTATTTTTTTATTTTTTTTATTATTATACATTTTTCGTATAATGGTCTGTTTGACACCCCAAGTAATAAATGACCGCAATAAACATTACATAATCCGTTCACACCCACTGTGATGTCGCCACGCGCTTATCAATTATCGCTTGTAAAAGTTGTTAATTCCCTTAATTGGCACTTCGTTGTCGGATAATCGGCATTGTTGATACACGCAAACATCATGTGATTAATGGACCGAATAGCCAATCAGATATGCCGTTATTTGTTATCTTTCGGGCGATTGACCAATCAGACAATCTGTTACGTATCCAACAGTAGGTACAGTTTCCTGTTTGTTTTTCTGTACACAAACTACGAAGAGATGAAATTAATTTGTGCACGCACTATTATGAACATAGTCGCTACTTTCATCTGCATTAACAGCTATCCCATCATGATCCTGATAGGTAGCAAACTCCCATATGTATTGTGAACTGTGAAAACACTTGCAATTAAGTAATTCAAACATTGAAACAATAAGAAGTTTGAATATTGTGCCTGGCTTCGTGTCGGCAGTTTCAATTTGTCACAACTTTGAGATCGACAATTAATGACATAAAACTACATTATCCTACTATTAGGGTTGTGTCTTCTTTCCCCTTTGATAAGAAAGACCATTTTTGGCATTCAAAACACATTAATGCATGAAAAAAGTTCGTAATTGATGGTTTTTCGATTAAATGTTTTGAAATTTCGGGCCGTGAAAGTGCGGTGTCGTAGTACTTCGGATGGTACATAATTTCGGATTTTTTTTTTTTTTTTTTTACATAATCGAATGAGAAAAACTGTCCTTTACAAATACATGTTGGTGGAAAGGAAAACGATATATAGATGATAGATACATAAAGTATATTTCTATTCATTATTTAATCCATCATTCTTTGTTTTATCAATGTGTAAGGAGTTCCTGGAATCCTACTTTTAAATTCTAGTCTAGGCTCCTACTTCTTTCACTTGGAGAAAGTGATGACAAAAAGAAAAATATAGCCAGAGGAGGCACTGATAGTCTAATAAAATCTGATTGAAAATTCGGCTCTTACGACTGACCAAATTTTCTTACGCATTAAAGTTGGCTATTATTTTCTTAACTAAAAAATGTGTGGCTATTAATTTAAAATGGCCAGTGTGAGCACTGAATGTTGTTTATAAATAATATTCAATAAACACGAGTAATGGCATGTAATTGTTCATAAATTTACCAAGTGGTAAAATAATATTTTGTTGGGCCCCTAACTTTTGGGCTGAGCCCCTAAAAATTCGAACAGCTGGCTCCTAGCTAAATAGAGTTAGTCTGTGCCCCTGTGACGGTTACGAATACCGCAAGTCATTTTGTTTTTATTTCAGTTTGAGTCAAGTTATGATTTTACCAGTTGTTATATTATACTGTAACGGGCATAACGAAAATGTTAAAAAATGCTTACATAAAATCCAAGTTCAAACGAGTTAACTAGCTGTGTGTCCAAGTTGTTACAATTTGGATTCGAAGTACTGCTCCAAGTTATTGCGCAGACACTAAAATTCTGTCCACCGCCTGCCCAGTAGTAAATAACGTAACAATTTGGATATAAATTAAAACAAACCCCAACATAATACAAAATAAGTCTATATAAAATAGAAACAAACCTCTCTCCAAGTAGATCTTTTCCATTTAAATCGTGCACTGCATCATCCGCGTCTCTGGGATCGTCAAACTCCTAAAGTTTACAGTAAAACAATGTCATAAGAACACTGCCGAAGTGTGATGATGAAATGTGGGTCTCTTACATCATGTACAGTCACTTCTTAAAGGTATACTTAAGATTCTAGAAGCATTTCACATATACAGTTTACTACATGTACATGTAAAGAGTGTTTTAAAGACAAGCAGGGTTCAACACAGACTTTGGTAAGTAGGAAGCCTGCAGGACTTTGTCTTTGAAAACTGATTGTCCTTCTAAAAGATAGGTGGTCTTCTCATGTACAGCTATACTTTTTATATGCTTTTTCAGCATGTTTTGAGGGGTGAGGTAAAATGGGACTTAAGTTGGATTTTATTTTCTTAAAGGGAATGTAGCGTCACAGCCAAACTATCTTTATTGTTGAAAGTTCTGAAAAAAATGAAAAAAGGTGAAATAATTTCCAAAATCAGATGATAAACAAAGTTGTTATGATTATTTGAAGGTTCTGTTGAAACGTTTATGGAAGCCGCCATTTTGAGAGCTATGACATCACAGTTCTAATGACCATATATGGAATATTTATAAGTAAGAAACATTACTGATAAATAGGAAAAAATGACAGCCTCTTTATGAAAAATATGTGTACTTAATGGCAATAATCCTTTAATTTCCAGTAAAGGATTTTGCATTCATTTGCAGCGACTTTCTTTGCTTTAAATGATTTTTATCAATATTCCATATATGGTAATTTGGAACTATGACGTCATAGTTCTAAAAATGGCTGCTCCCATATTCCTTTCAGAACAACCTTTAAATGGTCATATTTTTTTTGTTTATCATCCGATTTTGATAATTCTTTCACCTTTTTCCAAGTTTTTCAGAACAGGGCTTCCACTAAGGTTCAAATGTAGGAAGTTAGAACTTCCTGTGTATCAAATTTGGAAGTTCATGGGGAAAATTTAGGAAGTTCCAGTGTTTGGGCATATCATTCATAGTCTTTGAGTCAGTGAATCCACGTGGTAGTGAGGGAAACAACACATCTAAATTGTTAAAAAGAAAAAAAGGATAATTATAATCATCTATATGTTTATAAAAGAAAATATTTGATGACCTCATTATATAAACGGTTTCAAACTAAAAATACTTAATTTCCCTTTGCGTGCCATACCCCACCCACACGTTTTATACAGTAAATTACATTTTGCAAACAGTTTTCAATTTATCAGTCCAGGAAAGCTTTCAAATTGACATACATTAATGAAAGGTATGTAAAACTGTCAAGTGTAGGAATAAATGTAACAGATTCTTTAATTTATTATCAAAGCAATCGATCGTTTTTGCCAGTGATAATTTCACTTCCGTGTTTAGTCTCCATTTGCGTAGAGTTCTCTCCCCTAGGTTAGAGATTATTAAATATTGTTTGTCGTACTTCGTTTCTATTTGTAACTTTGAAAAATACATAGAAAAATGACACAAAGATATAAAAGAAATAGCCTTAAAAGTATAATCTGTTTGTGTAAGGAGTTTCAACTTTGTGGTTAATAAATATAAATTAAGCAATTTAGCGTTCATTTTGTGAAATGCGCGGCTAGGCCAATTATCTAATTAACACGCTCTCCTCTCACCGGTCATGCGTGTGACCCTTGATAAAAACTGGACAAAACCGGATTTACCTGTCAATTACAGGCTCCACTGAGTTTTAATTGCTTTACAACTTGTTACGTCGGCAGTCTCAAATGAAATTAGATTAGATGGGCGGGGCTATAATCGGTAATTTACAGATTATGGGACGTCCGTAGTAAACGATCGCGGCGTACTTTGAAGTTTTTGGAAGTACACTGTACGCCTTTGATGTTAATTTTCGCCGTACAACTACGATTTTTGGACGTAATTTACGGCCGTACGCCCATTAACGGAAGCCCTGTCAGAACTCTCAGTAATAATGCTTGTTTGGCTGTGGCGCTACATTCCCTTTAAGAAATATATGACACCATGATGGTGCGATTTATTTTTGCTCAAGAATTCAGGCTAAGGGCTTGATTATGGAGTACATTAAAGTGTGGAGTGCCCCCTCAATAGCTTACATCCGAACTGAAGTCTAAAGGCTCAGGTAAGCTTAAACTAGAACTATCACTGAAAGCAATGAATACTCCACCCCACTTAAATTCTAAGTCAAACAAAGGGCCATAATTCTGTAATCAATAAGACAATCAACAATGGGTGATGGGGGACACAAGGTCATCAGTTATGTTATATGAAATTTTGGAACAACTCATTCACAACTGTTTGAGGAATGCAAGTAATAACAAGAGGTCAATGACCTTGAAGCTCTACTGATTGATTTTGATTTCAGGAAGTAGTCGCTACAAACTTTTGCTAGGATCAATTAGACATCGAGAGCAACATTCCTGTGACGTTTCATGAAAATCTGTCAAGTAGTTTCAGAGGAGTAGTCGCTACAAGTTTTCATTATATAACTCTATGTAAACAAAGATGGCCACCGACAGCCATGTTTAACATCGAATCAAAACGGTTTTTGACAAGGACCAACATCATGTCATGCTGATCATTTTAGAAAAATTCCCATATCAATAACACTTATAGTTTTCAAGAAGTAGTCGCTACAAACTTTTATTTTGAAAATCTATTTTTAGCCATGGTGGCCATCTTGAATTTCCAGCTGACCTGAAATTTTGTTAGAATCAATTAGACATTAAGAGCAACATTCCTGTAAAGTTTCATGAAAATCCGCCAAGTAGTTTCAGAGGAGTAGTCGCTACAAGTTTTTACTATATAAATCTTTGTACAGGTTTTTTTTGGCTGTTTTTATAGCCGAAATTCGGTCATATTCCCAATGCCAAAACATACCTTTTTTTCCCAATTAAGAGGAAAAAATTCCCAATTTTAAAAAAAAAAATTTTTTTTTTTAGTGTCCCAATCCAATGATTGGGGTTCAAAAGCTTATAAATGCTTCTGTTTATCTTGGTGTACAAAAAAACAGTATTAAAGATATAATTATGAAAGGAAAGCTTTACTTTATATTTTTCCGAATTTTATGAAAAATCGCGCTAAAATTCCCAATTCCAGGGGTACGGGTCATGTTCCCAAAATCATGAAAAAAATCCCTGATGTAAACAAAGATGGCCGCTGGTAGTCATGTTTAATGCCGAATCAAAACGATTTTCGACAAGGACCAACATCATGTCGTTCTGATCATTTTAGAAAAAGTCCCATATCAATATCACTTAAGAGTTTACAAGAAGTAGTCGCTACAAACTTGTATTTTAAAAATCTATTTTTAGCTTTGGCGGCCATCTTGGATTTCACATCAACATGAATTTTTGCCAAGATCAACTAGACTTCATTTCATGGGCACATTTCTGTCAAGTTTCATGAATATCCATCCAGTAGTTTCAGAGGAGTAGTCGCTACAAATAAAAGTTTACTGACAGACGGCCGACAGACGCCGCACCACAGCATAAGCTCTGATCAGTAGAGCTAAATGTTTGTTGCAGGACGCTACAAAAATGTGTAATGGGATGGGACAGGGTATAAAACAAGAGGTCAATGACCTTGAAGCTCTACTGATTGATTTTGATTTCAGGAAGTAGTCGCTACAAACTTGTTTTTTTGAAAATATAATTTTAGCAGTGGCGGCCATCTTGAATTTCCGGCCGACCTGAAATTTTGCTAGGATCAATTAGACACCAAGAGCAACATTCCTGTGAAGTTTCATGAAAATCCGTCACGTAGTTTCAGGAGTAGTCGCTACAAGTTTTTACTATATAACTATGTAAACAAAGATGGCCGCTGGCAGCCATGTTTAACGTCGAATCAAAGTAATGTTCGACTCGGATAACCATCATGTCATGCTGATCAATTTAGAAAAAGTCACATATCAATATCAATTATAGTTTTCAAGAAGTAGTCGCTACAAACTTATTTTTTAAAAATATATGTTTAGCTGTGGCGGCCACCTTGAATTTCTGGTAGATCTGAAATTTTGCTAGGATCAATTAAACATTAAGAGCAACATTCCTTTAAAGTTTCACGAAAATCCGCCAAGAAGTTTCAGAGGAGTAGTCGCTACAAGTTTTTACTATATAACTCTATGTAAACAAAGATGGCCGCTGGCAGCCATGTTTAACGTCGAATCAAAACAATTTTTGACAAGGACCAACATCATGTCATGCTGATCATTTAAGAAAAAGTCCCATATCAATATTTTTCAAGAAGTAGTCGCAACAAACTTGTATTTTGAAAATTTATTTTTAGCCGTGGCGGCCATCTTGAATTTCCGGCCAACCTGAAATTTTGCTAGGATCAATTAGACATCAAGAGCAACATTCCTGTGAAGTTTCATGAAAATATCACTAGTTTTCAAGAAGTAGTCGCTACAAACTGGTTTTTAAAAAAGCTATTTCTAGATCTGGCGGCCATCTTGGAATTCACATCAACATGAATTTTTGCTAGGATCAACTAGACTTCATGGGCAACATTTCTGTAAAGTTTCATGAAAATCCATTCAGTAGTTTCAGAGGAGTAGTCGCTACAAAAAAAGTTTACGGACAGACAGACGACGGACACCGCACCACGGCATAAGCTCTGCTGATCTCTGATCAGTCGAGCTAAAAATAGATTATATAAAAGTACCGTTATATTTAGAAATTGTTATTAATAACAGAAATGTTTGTCAGGCACTTACCACAAAGCTGTAACCATTCTTTATCAAGACATCCCTTAGTTTGCCATAACCTTTGAAAAATCGCTCTATATCCTTTTCTCTGGTATCACTGGCAAGTCGACCAACATAAACACGGGTACCCGACATGGTAATTGATTCTGAAATTATTATCAGATATATATTACTATTAGGGATATTCTGCATAATTTTGACACACATCAAATTGGCTAGCAAAAGTCACAGTATTTCAACCGCATAAAAAAAGACTGATTCCATGTTCACAGCATACCGTGTTGGTGGATTACGGCTCATTTAGTTTTTAATACAGAAATATTCTTAAAAAATAACAATCATGATGTACTCATTACACACATTATGTGTTCAAGCTACTGCGGGTGTTCTGCGGAACAAGTGTCGCCTGTCAGCACTTTGTCAGTATAACAAGGTTTATTGGACCCAGATAAATGACCTTGACAAACTTGCCTCAGTAAGTTTTTGAGAAGAAAACCTTCAGCGTGACCTTGACCTTTATATTTTAGTATGGCCATGTTGATGTCATGACAAGTATATATTGAATGTTTGATGAAGAAATATCAAGAAATGAGGAAGTTGTAGCCAACGATAAGTTTTCGTGAAGAAACAATTAGTATTTAACCCATAAAATTACCTTCAGTGACCCGTGACCTTTGTATTATTCTATGGTCATGTCGATTTTGTCATGGTGAATATATATTGAAAGTTTGATGAAGAAACATCAAGAAATGAGAAAGTTATAGCCAAGTTTTTGTGACGACGGACGACAAATTGATCCATATGTATCGCATTTTTCGAAAAGGCGACACCATCTGTGTTAAGACGATGTCATGCTGTAAAAATCTGGATTCCGTGGTCACTGTTGACGCTGTCGGTTCACATTACGGACACTGTAAATGATCCTTCTGTTTCAAGTCTACCTAGCAGGGCTTCCGTTAATGGGCGTACGGCCGTAAATTACGTCCAAAAATCGTAGTTGTACGGCGAAAATTAACATCGAAGGCGTACAGTGTACTTCCAAAAACTTCAAAGTACGCCGCGATCGTTTACTACGGACGTCCCATAATCTGTAAATTACCGATTATAGCCCCGCCCATCTAATCTAATTTCATTTGAGACTGCCGACGTAACAAGTTGTAAAGCAATTAAAACTCAGTGGAGCCTGTAATTGACAGGTAAATCCGGTTTTGTCCAGTTTTTATCAAGGGTCACACGCATGACCGGTGAGAGGAGAGCGTGTTAATTAGATAATTGGCCTAGCCGCGCATTTCACAAAATGAACGCCAAATTGCTTAATTTATATTTATTAACCACAAAGTTGAAACTCCTTACACAAACAGATTATACTTTTAAGGCTATTTCTTTTATATCTTTGTGTCATTTTTCTATGTATTTATCAAGGTTACAAATAGAAACGAAGTACGACAAACAATATTTAATAATCTCTAACCTAGGGGAGAGAACTCTTCGCAAATGGAGACTAAACACGGAAGTGAAATTATCACTGGCAAAAACGATCGATTGCTTTGATAATAAATTAAAGAATCTGTTACATTTATTCCTACACTTGACAGTTTTACATACCTTTCATTAATGTATGCCAATTTAAAAGCTTTCCTGGACTGATAAATTGAAAACTGTTTGCAAAATGTAATTTACTGTATAAAACGTGTGGGTGGGGTATGGCACGCAAAGGGAAATTAAGTATTTTTAGTTTGAAACCGTTTATATAATGAGGTCATCAAATATTTTCTCTTATAAACATATAGATGATTATAATTATCCTTTTTTTCTTTTTAACAATTTAGATGTGTTGTTTCCCTCACTACCACATGGATTCACTGACTCAAAGACTATGAATGCCATGCCCAAACACTGGAACTTCCTAAATTTTCCCCATGAACTTCCAAATTTGATACACAGGAAGTTCGAACTTCCTACATTTGAACCTTAGTGGAAGCCCTGACCTAGTCTCTTATTTTTCACCTGGGGTGGTGTTGTTTTTTACATATGGACGTTTATAGATGTACCCCCATGACGTCCGATTACTTGTTAAAAACATACCTCAAATAAAACGCAACTCTAAATATCTTACCCAATCTATAAATTATTACTCTACTATTTTATACCACATTTATGGCAAATTTATATTAAACATTAATAGACAGCTAGGTCTAGCAATATATCTGCACTGTCAACTTGCTTCATTGTACGACGCCACTATAGGTGAACACACATTGAACTTGAGTCACATGATCCTTTACACAGAAGTACAATACATGGGTAAATTTGATGTATTTCTTATAAAAAATGTTTTTTGGATTCAAATTTTAGTGTGAAATGGATAACAAATGATTATTCTTCAGGGCTCAATCTAGGCCAGTAATTTAGGGAGGTCACTTCTCCCTCAAGTGATTTTAGGGAGAAGTGGAGATATTAGACAGACTTCACGCGGCGTGTATACGTAGACAACGGTTGAATAGTCATCAACATGTATATTGCAATGCAGTGAATACAGTGTAATGCACACTTATTATTTTTACTCTATAATATGAACTTGAAATATTGATGCAAATTTCTATAATCATGAATTTATTACTATACATGTTTAAGTGTTTTTTTTAAATAATGGTTATTGGCTGTGATACCATAGTACTTTTAGGCAATAATCTCTCATTATCATTAGGGCTTCAAATTTAGGAATTTGGGACTCCCTTTGTATTGAATTCGGAAGTGTCCGGTAAACATTTAGAAGTTCGATTTTTTTTGTAATACCCCACCCACGAATTTTTATACAGTGATTTACTATTTCGTAACCTTTCAAATTGCAGGTGCTTCAGGGAGGCATTTTAATATGCTGACATTATTGAAAAGTTAATTAAAACTGTTAATTGTATATAAATATAACCGTTTTTAACATTTATTATCAAAGCAATTCATATTTATTTCACTTACTTGTTCACTTCAACAAATAAAATGAAAACTGACCACAATAACATTAATTTAAACGGTTGAATAGTCATCAACATGTATATTGCAATGCAGTGAATACAGTGTAATGCACACTTATTATTTTTACTCTATAATATGAACTTGAAATATTGATGCAAATTTCTATAATCATGAATTTATTACTATACATGTTTAAGTGTTTTTTTTAAATAATGGTTATTGGCTGTGATACCATAGTACTTTTAGGCAATAATCTCTCATTATCATTAGGGCTTCAAATTTAGGAATTTGGGACTCCCTTTGTATTGAATTCGGAAGTGTCCGGCAAACATTTAGAAGTTCGATTTTTTTTGTAATACCCCACCCACGAATTTTTATACAGTGATTTACTATTTCGTAACCTTTCAAATTGCAGGTGCTTCAGGGAGGCATTTTAATATGCTGACATTATTGAAAAGTTAATTAAAACTGTTAATTGTATATAAATATAACCGTTTTTAACATTTATTATCAAAGCAATTCATATTTATTTCACTTCCTTGTTCACTTCAACAAATAAAATGAAAACTGACCACAATAACATTAATTTAAAGAGGAATTATACAATTTTAATGTGACAGCGAGTAGTTCCAACTTACGGTTAATTATTAATCTAAAGCCATTTAGATTAACAAATCAATATGTAAACGTTGCACTCATTGGCTATTATGATTGTTTCTTTGTGTGCCTGAGCTGTTTCGAGCAATTCGATTGGCCAATAAGGCACATTGTGGGAGTGGGATTTGTGTTGACACTCGTATGTATTCCAGTAGTATATAGCGGCACCGATTAGGCTTGAAAGAAAAAAGTGTTTGTTTTCGCTAACCTGACCGACCCTATTATTTAAGGTTTCTTAGAGATATTTTTTTTTTAAATATTCCTCCAGTGAGATTTGAACCCACGACCCATGGGGTTTCCAGTGTACATTACCAAATATTGAAAAAGGGCCATAACCATGTATTATCTAGGAAGTAATACCTTCTCCAGTATTTTTATCATATTAAAAGTGTTATTTCATTAGCAAAAATAAGGTCATTAATAATAAAAAATAAGTGTTGCCTACCTACCCACCCTATTTTTTTTGAAGCCGTTAGCCGAACGAACCTTTTTTTTTTGGCCTTATGCCGGGAGCTAAACCGATAGTTTGTAATGGGCCCCCTGGGGATTAAGTGGACTTGACCAGGTATAACACGGATTATTACCACGTGCCAGATACTTATTATTGATAACAGTCACCCTAGAAAATTACGGTGACTAACTTCGCTTTGATGTGCTGCCAATGCGAAGTCAAGAGATCGCGGGCGCGTTCTTCGCCCGGTAGATTGAGCCCTGTTCTTCACTTTAGGTAATTTATAAAATTCAGTGCTTCTACTTAAATTCCAAACGCATACGTCGCATCAAAAATCATCTACAGCAAGGGATTCAGAGTTCAAACCCGCTGATTGCCTAAATATATATGTAATTTGTCTCGAAAACATCTGGTTGTTGTTGTTACTGTTACA